>MU703438.1:3786-127576 GCA_026770625.1 Nicotiana glauca
TCAAGTACGCGCTCGTCACCTCATGTACAAGGCATTCAATTACCAATTATCACATCCCAAGGGACGAAGTCCCCCATACAAGGTTAGGCAAGCCACTTACCTCGAACCGGTGCGAAATCAACTAGGGAACTATGCCCTTGCCACGAGTATCCGACTCCGAGTGGCCCAAATCTATTCAAACCAATTTCATATTGTAAATAATATTGCAATTAACTGATTCCACTAATAAAATGAAAACTAGAGCACAAAAATAGGTAAAATGACCAAAATGCCCCTCCATCCAACGTCTCGGAATTAAATAATTTTTACATTTTCAGAACGCTCGTACTCTCACGAGTCTAACCATATAAAAATCTCCCAAATCGGAGGTCAAATGCCTCCTCAAATCCTCACAATTAGGTCTAAGAACTTTGCCCCAATTTTCATTCAAAAATCCGAAATTAAGGTTGAATTTGAGGTTAGATTAGCGGGTATTAATCATAAGGGAGTAAGGAATTATTACCCAATCGTTGCCTCTGAAAATCCCTCGAAACATCTCCCAAAAACGGAGCTCTCTAGCTATTGTTTTGATAAAAAATGGAAGAACCATCGTTTGAAAGTGTTAAGTACTACCCAGGCAATTCCGCTTCTGCGGACAAGGGACCGCTTCTGCAGTCCCGCTTAAGCGTAAAAATAACCGCTTCTATAGTTTCTCATTAAGGGGACAATTCTGCTTCTGCGGACACATGACCGCTTCAGTGGTCTCGCTTCTGCGAAAAAATGACCGCTTCTGCGGTCTATGAGGGGAAGCCAAGGAATCGCTTCTGCGACTAACAAACCGCTTCTGCGGCTCCGCTTATGCAGATAACTGACCACTTCTGCGGTCTCGGAGGAGGAGGTAATAAATCACTTCTGCGGCGCAGAGGCCGCTTATGCGGTTCCCAAGCCATAGAAGCGAAAACAACAGAAGCCTGCTGCAATTTCCTTCTAACTTCCAAAAACTAACCCGTTGAGCATCCGAAATCATCCCGGGACCCCAACCAAAAACACCAATACCACCTAATACCTTTTTCGAACTTGTACCAATCCTTAAATCACCCAAAACAACGCCAGAAACCAGATTAAATCAAGGATTCAAGCCTAAGAACTTCAAATTCTAACCAAATACGCTTTCGATCAAAAACCTAACCAAAACTCGTCCGAATGATCGGAAATTTTACACACACATCCCAAATAACATGATGGATCTAGATCAACTTTCGGAATTCAAATCCAACTCTCGGATCAAAAACCCACTATCGGACCGGAAACTTCAAAAAAATTCAAGTTTCGGCATTTTAAGCCTAAAAGAGATACGGACCTCCAAATAATATTCTGAACATGCTCCCCACCCCGAAATCACCTAAAGGAGCTAACAGAACCATCAGATTTCCATTCCAAGGTCGTCTTCACACTGCTCTGAATACGGACCATTTTTCAACTCTTAAGCTCTCATTTAGGGACTAAGTGTCCCAAAACATTCCGAATCCTAATACCGAATGTCCCGGCAAACCAAAATAGTAGAAATGAACTTACGAAAAGCAGTTAATGGGGGATCGGGACGTGAATTCCAAAAACGACCGGTCAGGTCATTACAACACCCAACTTAGCAGCCAAAGAATGATGAACTTCATCTGTCAAGCACTTGGTAAAACTTTCAACCATAGTGCTATATTGAGGTGACTTGCACGCCGAATAGGGAGCGTGGGGTAGAGCACTGTTGGGGATTGTGACTCGGTACATCCCGATTGATGAATTTACTGCATATTTGACTGAAATTACTTGTTATCATCTTAATTTGGGCTGATTGACAGACTTGGGCTTCGTGCCAATTATTTGAACCCTTCGGGGATTATTGTTGATAATTTCTCACTGATTTAATTATATATTTGAACTCAGTCATGTATTTTCCACTGTTTTAAAAACTCAGCCAAGTTATTATGCCTTAAATACACGAAATGATATTTTCATAAAATGTTATGGGCTGAGCATCATACTTTATTGTTGCCCAAGTGGCTTACGTGATTTTGTTGACTGAGAAAGGTCGAGGGCCTGTATTATGAGGATACTTATGGATCGAGCTGTACGCCACAGCAGTATTATATTAATATTGAGGCCGAGAGCCCGATTGATGCTACGAGATGGCTTGATATTGCGCTTGGGCTTAGGAGCCCCTCCGGAGTCTGTACACACCTCCAGTGAGCGCCTTCGATGTTAAATGGAGCAGGCTGCACGCTCTCCTCGCGTGCAGATGCAGGTATTCGTTCTCCCGGTAGCGGGTTTTGGCCGATCAGAGGTAGAGTTATAGGAGTAGCGAGGTGACTGCCTGCGTTTGCAATACTATTTTTCCTCTCTTTTGGTTTATTGATCCGGCTTTGTATATTTTAGGTCCTGTAGCTGAACTTATACTTTGATAGATGCTTGTGACTTGTGATACCCCGGTTTGGGTTGTGTTTGGGTTGTATCCTTCACTTATTAAAGAGATCGTTTGATAGACTCTGGTTACTTAATCATATTGAAGCTGCTTATTAATGTTAATTATTGTAAAAGGATAAGTTGGGTTAGTTGGCTGGACTCATCCTCACGAGAGGCGCCATCACGACTAGTGCGGAGTTTGGGTCGTGATAAGTTGGTATCTAAGCCTAGGTTACTTGGTCTCACGAGTCATGAGCAGGTTTAGTAGAGTCTCACGGATCAGTACGGAGACGCCTGTATTTATGCTCGAGAGGTTGCAGAACGTTTAGGAAAACTTCACATTCGTGAATTCTTATCGTGCATCTTTGATTCAGTTTGAAAAGAAACTTTTGAAATTCCTTCCACGCGTTCATATACGCGTATGAGCGCTCAGTATCAGATGTGCCTTGATGGCTTGTGATTCCCCGATCGAGGGGTGAGATGTGATCTCTGTGGGTTTGACGTTGGGCCAGTCTGGGGGACTTGAGGCCGAATCTTTGCCTATGGCTTGAGCACCGAGGTGCTGATTGTGTGACCAAGTGTTTTGAACTTATACGTCTAGTATTGTCCCTATTAGTGGAAGTGACGGCTGAATAGCCACGTGATGAGTATGTTAGTACTACGAGATGTATTTATGTGACTTGGAAGTGACGATGAAGGTCTGCTAGATGATGGAAGAACTATTAAGTGTTTGATTTCCATTGTGACTGGATGTGTAGCCCCGAGTTATTGGTGTGTGAAGAATCTTTTCATGTCTCCTAGTTAGAAGTGAAGTAAATTTCATGTTTCAGTATGAGTCCTGACTTAGGTAGATGAAGTGACTGCGTAATGCTTGTGGCGGTGGAAGGTATACAGAAATGGTAGTTGGCGGCAAAGTAGGTGGGTCATCTCCTGCAGAGTGTTCCAAGGTTGTGTGATCCTTATGTTATCTATTAGAAGGTATCATTCACAAGTGAAGAACAAGTGTTGACATCTAAATAGGATCACCTAGAGAGTGGGCTTAACTATTGTGTGAGTGAATGCGAGATTTGCAGAAGAGTCAAAAATTTCTATATGATTTGTGTTACCAAGAGCTTATGAAGGATTGATTTTAATCTCACTATGGTATTAAGGCAGCAATGGAGTATGTGCGTTATGAGTTTTTGAGAGTGTTTTGATCTATGGCTTCGAGCCAAGTTGGGGCTATTGATTAGCTAATTGTACGGTTATGTGCTATGTTGGTTCCGGTTTGAGGCATGCTGGCGAATTAGTTCTGGTTGCGGAAAGTGTGCCGAGGATGGCACGAGTGAAGCAAAAATTTTGACAAAGGTTATATGGTGCTTCGTAGATGTGTGAGAATCACAGGATGTCTTAAGCTGTTGTTGGTAAAGAATGCTCGGTGCATGGAGTAGGAAGATGTTTGTTTGTATTGGGATGAGGTCATATCCTGTGTGTTAGAGTGCTAATGAGGCATGCGTGGTTATGTTCGTTTGATCAGGTGAATTGTACTTTGAATAAGAAGTAAATGGCTATCGAGAATGGTTTTAATGTGTTCAAGATTCTACATGTAACAAACAGGTATCTTAAGGTTGTGTATGTGGTTAGAGATTGTGTTATCATTGGAAAAGGTCAAGACTTGTGGTATTTTTATGTTAATTGTGGGATCCTATGTATCAGTATCTGGAAAGTAAAGGTAACGAATTTAGATTCGCAGGAAGTTCTTCAGAGTAAAGTATTCTGGAATGTGGTGTTTTTGGGAACATTTGAGAGAGTACTCAGTGGTCTATAGGTCTTAGACAGTATGGTCTTATGCTTGGGTCTCGTGTAGTAAGCCCGGGTTGAGGCATTGTGGTGCTACAGCAAGAGGGAATATCAAGTTGATGATGAATCAGAAGGGAAATTAAATAGATGGAATAGCTTTATAGTAGACCGAATTAGTATAGTAAGGATATGATTAATTCCTTGTATGTGTTCAAGGTAATGAGCCGTTGCAAGTATTTTGCAGCAATGCTCTTGGGTTTTGATGGGTTGCTTAGCTTGGTTGAGTTAGAAAGATTCAGCCCTGACAGGTCTGATTAGTGCAAGGGGAAATTGGAAAGTTCTTGATGGTTTTTACCGCGGTTTGGAGATGTATATTTTCTATGGGAATGCGGAGCGTGGGATGGGTAGTGATTTTTCTTCTAGATGGGATCAATGGAAAGTTATTGACTAATTGAGTAGTTAGATTTCTGTGGCTCGGAAGGGAGATAAAAGTTTTCATGTTATCCTTGGATGGTATGGTATATGCGGTATGTTGTAGAGGACCGAGACTGGTGTGTGCTAGGTTACAGTTCAGTTCTAAAAGGAAGTTCATAAAACTCTTAAGCAACGGGTAGCCTTAGATAATCAAGGAAATGGTACTGCTAATTGGAAGTGATTTGGCGAGAGTATATATCTTAGAAAGAAGGGGTTAATGTGATTAAACTGATGATACATCGGTAGTATTGCGACACTTTCTTGTTGGATCAACTGGTGGTATTCGGGTTTGCTTGGTGGCACAGGGAAATTTTAATGTATCTATCATGGAATGACTGGGTATTAAAGGTGTACATGTGCTCATACGGCAAAATTGGGAATGGATATGTGGAGACGAAAGTTCTCATATGCAGGCTATGATGTGGTTGTAGATCGTGTATATCGGTACTGTTTAGCAACTATCGGGATTTAGAGGCCCGAGTGGATCTTTCTTTGCTTGGTATGTTAGATAGTGGATATGATATCGGGGTGTAGACTGGTTGTCTCAGTGTTGGATTATTCTGGACTATTGCGCTATGGGCTATGCCGAAAATGCCACAGGTTGAGTGGCGAGGTACGTCGAATTATGCTCTAGCAGAGTGGTTTATATTTCAAAGACCCAGTGGACGGCTGGGAAGGATTGCTTTTCTTAATTGGAGCCTTCGTGATGGATGTCAGTGTAAAGGTTTCTACCATTGATTCAGTTCTGGTGTTGAGGGACTTTTCGGATGCGTTTCTTGTGGCCGGGCGAGGTTGTAGATTTCTGTATTGATTTGGTGCCGGGCACCATATCGTACGGCTCTGGTAGGATTTATAGTAGTGGAAGGAGCAGCTTCAGGCTTCCTTGGTAATGAGTTCGTTGGTAGGCCGATGTGGCTACGTGTTTAGCTTGAGTTGGCTTGGTTGGCCCCGAATTGTATTGTTGAGGGATAGGTTGATTCGATCGTCATTGAGTTTGTTAGTGATCTGAGAAGAGCTATGAGTTGATTTTTGGTGTTGTGAAACGTCATGATTTGTTGGTTATGGGCACACGTGGTGCAGTTCTATTGGGGATTCATAGTGAAAGTCTTGTGGGAAGAGTAATTGGTGTGTTGCTCGGTAAAAGGAGTATTGGTTATGACCTATCGGGTTGCATGGCTTATGTTATTTTTTCCACCGTGGGCGTAATGAATTGCTTTGGTTCCTGACATCAAATTGTGTGTGGTTGTCGATTTTGAGCATAGTGACTTGAGGTGTTTCATGTGTAACAATGTTTGGATAGGATCGCGCGTTATAGCAGGTCCACGTGGAGATATGACCATTGGGGGTAGATTCAGGTGTTCTAACTCTATTATGTGAGACGGGGTCTCAGCCTTGCGTTGAGATGGTACCGATGAGCTTGAGGTAAAGCTCTTTCGTTTGAGTCATTTTTCACAATTTGAGTATGTTCAGACCGTTTCTTATTGGTGCGCGTATTATGCAAGTTGTGGCTTAGGCCTGTATTGAGGTGTGATATCACCAGAGTGGTGTGTTGTATTCGAGGTGATTGTTGGGGTCACTAATGAATACGAACAGATTTGATTTCAGCTTGTTGGAAGGATAGTATTGAGGTTCGGCTCGGAATCTGCTTTGGTATTAGTCAAAAGGGAAGTGGCTTCATGAATGGTTGATCTGAGAAATGGTTACGGTTTATTACGTGTTCCATTTATCGTTGGCAGTATATGAAAGTGTTGGAATAAGACATTAGTTGATAAGAGGTTTTCTACTGGTATTTGGGTGTTGTGGGCAAGTATTGTGAATAGAAGTCATCATTTCGATTGTTTAGGTTATGTTGTATATCTTATGATTGCACTTGAGGTTGCAGGTATGGGTTAATACAGCTGGTTCGGGCTATTCTGATTATAGATGTGAGGTTCTGGTCTTGTGTATGATTTTCGAAAGTGCAATGTGGTTCTATGGTTTATGGACTAGATGGATTGTGAAATTTCAGCTATGTTGTGTTATCGGACCTATGCGAGATAGGGTGACATGGGATCACCCTCGGGTATATGCTTGGTAAGGTCATTCAGCTATTGGTTGGCTTCTAGGACAACTCTGGGTACGCTCGAGGACGAGCGGTTTGTTAAGTTGGGAAGGATGTAACGACCCGACCCGTCATCTCACAATAACACCTCCATTTCCCCCATTTTATACTTCTTCATGTTTCACTACCGGTATTTGGTGTGTTAGAGTTGATTTGGGTTGGTTTTGGTAGGAAATGAGACACTTAGTCTTTTTAAGGAAGGTATGGTTTGGAAAAGTCAACCGGAGGTTGACTTATGAGTTATAAGGTTCGGATGTGATTTCCGGTGATTCGGTTAGCTTCGAGGGTTGGTTTGTGACTTAGGAGTGTGATCAGAATTGATATTGGAGGTCCAGTGTAGAATTAGGCTTGAATTCGCGAAGTTAGTATTTTGACGAATTCGGTTGATAGGTGAGATTTTGATTCGAGGGTCGAAATGGGGTTCTGAGAGTTGTTGTAGCTTCATTAGGTGATTTTGGATATGTGTGCAAAATTTCAGGTTATTCGGAGGTGTTTTGGTCGGGTAATTGATCGAATGTGTGGTTCGGAAGTTTTAGAAGAACTTAGGCTTGAATTTGATGTGATCTGATGGTTTTTGTGTCGTTTGAGGTGTTTTGACAATATGAACAAGTTTTAATGATGTTTTGGGATGTGTATGCGCTCTTGGTTGAGGTCCCGGGGGCCTCGGGGTGATTTTAGATTGTTATTGGAGAAGTTGAAATTTTGTTGTAGCTGAAGAATTTGTGCTTCTGGTATTTTCGCATCTGCGGTTGGTGGACCACAGATGCGGCGCCGCAGATTTGAGTTGTTCATCGCAGAAGCGAAAAAGGGGGCAGGCAAGCTGGACCACAGAAGCGGCTAATGGGACTGCATCTGCGGAATCACAGATGCGGCTTAGGCCGGTTTAATGAATTCCAAGAAGCAGGCGTGTTGACTGCAGATGCGGTATTTTGACCGCAGATGCGGTAATGGTTGTGCAGAATGTTATAATCTCATTTCACCCACGATTTGGGTCATTTTTCCTCCATGGTTGATCATTTTGAAAGCTTTTTGGCGGAGATTAAAGAGGGATACGAGGGGAATCGATTGGAGGTAAGATTTTTTATCTCAATACTCATTTTTATTGTGAAATCCGCCTAGAAATTCATGGAATGTAACTAAAAATGGAAGAAACTAGGGCTTGAGTTTTGATATTTCAAATTGGGATTTGATGGGTCATTTGAGCTCGGATTTGAGAGTTCTTGGTATGTATGGACTCGTGGCGAGATAAGAAACCCGTTAATGTAAAAATTTCTGAGATTTCAGAAGTGGACCCGGGGCTCAAGTTTTGGTAATTTCGGGATTTGTTCCCTTTATTGATTGTTTTCTCTTGGGCTTTGTTCCCTTAGCATATTATGATGTATTCACTATGATTTTGGTTGTATTCGACGCGCGTGAAGGCCGATTTGAGGAGCAAAGGCTTTGCAAGCTAGAGATTTTACCGGTTCGAGGTGAGTAATGATTGTAAATGATATTCTAAAGGTTTGAAACCCCGGACTTGCACATTATAATGCTATATTGAGGTGACTTGTACGCGGGATAGCGAGCATGGGGTAGAGAACCGTTGGGGATTGTGACTCGGTCCATCCCGATTGATGAATTTACTGCGTATTTAACTGAAATTACTTGTTATCATCATAATTTGGGCTGATTGCCATACTTGGGCTTCGTGCCAATTATTTGAACCCTTCGGGGATTGCTGTTGATAATTCCTCACTGATTTAATTATATATTTGAACTCAGTCATATATTTTCCACTGTTTTAAAAACTCAGCCAAGTTATTATGCCTTAAATACACGAAATGATATTTTCATAAAATGTTATGGGCTGAGCATCATACTTTATTGTTGCCCGAGTGGCTTACGTGATTTTGTTGACTGAGTAAGGCCGAGGGCCTGTATTGTGAGGATACTTATGGATCGAGCTGCACGCCGCAGCGGTATTATATTGATATTGAGGCCGAGAGCCTGATTGATGCCACGAGATGGCTTGATATTGCGCTTGGGCTGTAGGATCCTCTCCGAATTCTGTACGCACACCCAGTGAGCGTCGTTGACGTTAAATGGATCGGGCTGCATACCGCAGCGGTATATGGATCGGGTTGCACGCCGTAGCGGTACTAGTACTGTTTGATGTGCTTACCTTATTTCATTTGTCTGCTATTATATGTTGTTGTGCTTCTTCTTGCAATATTCACCTATTGTTCTGGTATTATCTGATAACCGAGTGTGGTGCCTGAGAGGCGGACTTCTATGCTTATCTGCACTATTTGTTTTCTGCATTCATTTGCCTAACTGTTGAAAAAGTCATTTTCAAAAGAGGTTTGAAACTGAGCTAAGATATTTCTAAAGGTTTTATAGCTTCACCGCTTTCTCTCAAAAGGCTTTTCACTGCTCCTATATATCATGATGGTTTGCATTACGTTATTTCTTACTGCTCAGTTGTTATTTACCCTTATTACTCACTGAGTTGGAGTACTCACTTTACTCCCTGCACCTCGCGTGCAGATGCAGGTATTCATTCAACCGGTGGCGGGTTTTGGCTGATCAGAGGTAGAGTTATAGGAGTAACGAGGTGACTGCCTGCGTTCGCAGCACTATTTTTTCTCTCTTTTGGTTCATTAATCCGGCTTTGTATATTTTAGGTCTTGTAGCTGAACTTATAATCCAATAGATGCTCGTGACTTGTGACACCCTGGTTTGGGTTGTGTTTGGGTTATATCCTGCACTTATTAAAGAGATCTTTTGATAGACTGTGGTTACTTAATCATATTGAAGCTGCTTATTAATGTTAATTATTCTAAAAGGATAAGTTGGGTTAGATAGCTGGCCTCGTCCTCACGAAAGGCGCCATCACGACCAGTACGGAGTTTGGGCCGTGACACTACTTCAATGTGGTTTTAAATTATTTGCATCCAATATAGCTTAACCTCAGGTTTTTTATATATATATATATATATATTTATTTTATTTCAAGATCTTAAAATATTTTTCAAGTATTAAGGTAAGTCACTATTTCACATCCTGCAAACTTGAAAATTATTGTCTCTATGAATTCATGCATGTAATCAAAAGTGTAAGCTAACTCATCTTCATTTTGGTATGAAACAACTATAAGTATAGCTTTTAAACATACGTATAATGTCGACATCATGTATTAAAAATCATATAGTAAGACAACCTTTAATCATTGGTAGGAATGCATATAGCGGGGCTAGAATCTCGACATCGGAAAAATATTAATACTAAGCCAAGATAAAGAAAATAAAATTAATCTTGCATTGATGTCTCTCTTGGTTCATTACTTCAGAGATTAACTTTGTCTTCTTTCAAAATTGTATAGCATCAAATATTTGTTAATCATGAGCTGTAGAAGAAGAAATCAAACTTTTATATCTCATGAATGTCATGGTTGATTTTTCCAAATTTTTCGTGAATATAAAAACCTATTGTTACGATCCTGATTTCAAAATATTTTATTTTTATTTGGCCCATACAATTCTTCTTGATTTCCTATAAGGTTTCTTATTGTGTTACCTGGAGAAGTAATTTCCACAAGTATGGTACTTTGGCATTTGGACAACAGAGCTCTTCATAGAAAAGTTACATAGAGCAAAATATAGATAAATAAGCGAAGTAGAAAATTAAACCCGGCTGAATTTTGTCGTCGCTTTTTCTTTTTCTTTGATTCACTGCTCTGATGTTTTTGCTAAACCCAAGACCGTGCAATTAACATCTTTGGGGGCAATTAATTTGTCACACTCAAAAATTCATTCCTACGTCAATTTCTTTGAGATTAATTACTTCCATGAAAAGAAACTTATTAGCAAATAAAATATTAAATTATGTGTATAAAATCTATTTCATGTTGCAACATAAGGTTGTGACTATTCCAACTAAGTAAATTATTTTTTTATTTATCCTTAATTTCTTGATTCTGTTTGGAACCAAACGACAAGAACCTAAAAGCTGTCTCTTTGTTTGCTTTCCGATATTATTCACATAGTTTGCATGTGTACTTTCACATTGTAAAAGTTGATGAGAATTGCTTTCGTATGGTAAAGTCATGGTTGAAATGCACTACATCCATTCTTAAAATCCATGGCATCAAAAAATAATTATCATTTTTTTCACCAAATGAATAATTAAAGTATAATATTGTGCCAAACTAATTGTCAATCTGTAGATTTAGTCAACCTTTGTGACTCAACGTGGTGGCTTTTCATGTTTCTTCACCAACGGCCTTCATCGTCTTCATTCGCATTGTGCAGTACATTTTTGGTTAATTCTTCGCAAAACGTAGTCTTATTGTCTTCAACTTCAAGAAATAGTAGTCACATGTTCTTAGGCATGGTCAGTGAAACTCCGGTTCCTATTCTGAAGCAAAATATTTCTTGTATTTATTTAAATAGAACAGAGGTGGATGATCATGAATAACGTGTTGTTCTTCTTATATGTAATGCGCCTTTTGTTTTCTCTTTCTCAGGTACAGTTGCATAAATAGCCTTATTGATTGAAATTGCGAATCTACAAATTTTACATTATTTTGTTGTTATGCGGAAAACTAATATAATCCTTCGCATATGTTTAATAAGTTCTAGAATTTTTTCCAACCATTGTGACTCAATGTGGTGGCTTTTCATATTTACATAAGAATGAAAAGTTATGGAAAGGTTGTAACTGTTGGAGTATGAAGCGTTGGGGCTGGATTTTTTTTTTTTTTTAAAAAGTAAGTACGATATTTAAGTTATTTAGGAGGGTATTTATGTAATTCAACTCTCTAGTTTAAGGCTTTCTACTTTTAATATAATATAGATTACTTTCCAATATAACTTTCAAAACCTCGTTTATGCAAGTACACGACACTAAACGACAGATCAAAAGATGATTTTGTTCAAGAACTAAATGTGTGACGACCCGACCCGTCGTCACGTGAGTTACCGCCCTGTTTCCCTCAACTTATGCTTCTCTATGCTTCATTATCGGTAATTGAGGTGATCGAGTCGAATTGGATTAGTTTTAGATGGAAATGAGACACTTAGTCACTTTAAGGAAGGCTTATTTTGGAAAAGTCAACCGGATGTTGACTATTGCGTTAGAGGACTCGGATGTGATTTTCGATGATTCGGTTAGCTTCGGGGGATGATTTGTGACTTAGGAGTGTGATCGAAAGTGATTTTGGATGTCCGATGTAGAATTAGGCTTGAATTGGCAAAGTTAGTATTTTGGCGAATTCCGGTTGATAGGCGAGATTTTGATCCGAGGGTCGGAATGGAATTCTGAGAGTTGCTGTAGCTTCGTTAGGTGATTTTGGATATGTGTGCAAAATTTCAGATCATTCGAAGGTGTTTTGGACGAGTTTTTGATCAAATGCGTGTTTCGGAAGTTTTTAAGAAACTTAGACTTGAATCCGATGATTTTGGTGTTAGTTGAGGTGTTTTGATGATTAGAGAAAGTTTGAATAATGTTTTAAGATGTGTTGGTACCTTTGGTTGAGGTTTCGGGGGCCTCGGGGTGATTTCGGATGGATAACGGGATGAAATTCAAGTTGAGGAATGGCAGATTTTGCTGGTATCTGGTATACTCGCTTCTGCGGAAATGAACCGGCAGAAGTGATTCCGCAGAAGCGTAATATTGGTCACAAAAGTGGTCTAGAGCTGAGTTGGGTAGTTCCGCAGAAGCGGACCACTTTTCGCCTAAGCGAGTCCTCAGAAGCGGACAGGCGGTCGCAAAAGCGGTTTTGGCCTGGAGGTGAAGTTCCGCAGAAGCGAAAATTTGTGTCGCAAAAGCGGCCCTTGATATTTGATGAAATTCTGCATAAGCGGTTGCGCGGAAGCGGGCGTGTGGCCTGCAGAAGCGGAAACCCCTGAAGCCCGAAGGGGTTTTATATTCATTTTTGTTCCGCGAGGGCTATGTTATTTCCACCATTTTTAAACGAGCTTGAGAGCTATTGGGCGGATTTGAAGGGGATTTCGACTAGGTGTGATTGGAGGTAAGTCCCTTGGCCTAAATACATGAAATTATGATAGATTTAACATGAAAATGGGTTGAAATTCATCAAAAGAGAGTGAAGCTAGGGCTTGGGAACTTGGTGATTTAAAAATGGAAATTGAAGAGTTAAATGGACTCCGATTTTGGTAATCTCGATATGTATAGACTCGTGGCAAGACGAGGAATCCGGTGATGCAAATTTTGTAATTTTTCGAGAAGTGGGCCCGGGGCTCGGGTTTTTGCCAACTAGGTAATTTTTGATATTTTTCGAGTCTTTTCGATTGGGTTATGATTCCTTAGCCTATTGTGATGTATTCCTTGTGGTTCTGATCAGATTTGACGCATGGGGAGGTCGATTCGAGAGGAAATGGCAGATCGAGCTAGACTTTTGGCCGGCTAGAGGTGAGTAATGACTTTAAATGACGTCCTGAGGGTTTGAGACCCCGGATGTGCACAACTCGGTGCTGTGTTGAGATGAGACACACGTTCAATGAGAGCGCGGGGTCCTTTACTATTGGGGATTGTGACTTGGTCTAGTTCGGATGATATTTTACCGCGTATTTAGCTATGACTTGTAGTTTTCCACTATGATTTGGGCTTATTGCCATATTTGGGGCTTATTGCCGACTGTTTGAACTCCTTATGAGCTATCATCACTATTTTCCTTATTATTTGAAATATTATTTGAACGCAATCCATTTGAATTACACTGTTTCATGAACTCAGCTATACTTTACTCAAACTTGGAGTTTTAACTGATATTTGAACTATTGTTTGAGCTGAGTACTATTATTTTACTGATGCCTGAGGGGCTTTTGATTATTTTGAACTGATTGAGGCCGAGGGCCATGTGTGAGGATATGATGAGTGATGTGAGGAAGCTTTCAGGCCTCGAGTGATATGTGAGAAGGCTTTTAGGCCTCGAGCGATATGCGAGGAGGTTTTCAGGCCTCGAGTGTATTGTGAGCAGGCTTTCAGGCCTTATTGATAGCACTTGGGCTGTAGGAGCCCCTCCGGAGTCTGCACACCCACAGTGAGCGCGGGTACCATTGTGATTTGAGAGTGAGCCCGAGGGGCTGATGTTGTACTGTGCGAATTATACTGAGCCCGCAGGGCTAATACTGTGTTGAGAGTTTGATATTGCGCCCGAGGGGCAGGTTTCGGAGCATTTCTTACTGGTTGAGAATATTTGTTTTAACTGTTTTAGAGAGAATTCTCGCTATATTTCATTGGTTTTGCTGTTTAATTAACTTTACTGCTTGAGATAGCATTATTTGTGCCTTCATGGGAATTTATGTTCTCAGTCGTTATTAATCTTTATTACTCACTGGGTCGGAGTACTCACATTACTCCCTGCACCATGTGTGCAGATACAGGCATAGCAGAGTTCGTTCCTGAGCGCTGATTTCCATCCAGACCAGGTGGACCAGGACTGACGAGGTAGCTGTTGACGTCCACAGCCCCGTTTTCTCCCTTATCTCTGTATTTACATTATCTTTGGACTTTGTTCCTAGTTCCAGACTTGGAATATTTTAGTAAACTCTGTAGTAGCTCCTGACTTATGACACCCCGATTTTGGGCTGGATTCGGGATGGTATCCCTGTGTATCACGTTTTATTTCGCATTTATGGTTACATTATCTATGTTTTAGACTTATTCATGCTAAATGACTGTTAAAAAGAGGTACTATTGTTCTGTTGGCTAGCATTGTGTTCACGAGAGGCGCCATCATGACCGGGTGGGAATTGGGTCGTGACAAGTTGGTATCAGAGCCTAGGTTACTAGGTCTCACGAGTCATGAGCAGGTTTGGTAGAGTCTCGTGGATCGGTACGGAGACGTCTGTATTTATCCTTGAGAGGCTGCAAAACCCTTAGGAAAACTTCACATTCTTGAAACTCTTGTCGTGCGACTTTGTTGATCCGAGAACTAAACTTCTATGTTTTATTCTCTCGCAGATGGCAAGGACCCACGCTACAGGACGAGATAAACGGCCACCAGTACCACCTACTGAGGGCACTAGAGGCCGCGGTCGTGGTAGAGGCAGAGCCGCGAGGGCAACACCTGTTGCTCCACCAGTTGCCCCGACTCAGGACCAGGCCCCAGCTGTAGACATTCCAGCAGCACCTACTCAGATACTATCAGTTTGCACTGGCCTTGCCCTGGTAGTTTAAGCCACTACTACAGCAGCTACTTCTGAGGCAGGAGGAGGCAGTCAGACCCCCGCTGCTCGCACACCTGAGCAGGTAGTGCAGGGTTTGCAGACACCGGGAGCAGCTCCAGCTCAGCCGATTGCACCAGTTCAGGACTTTGTGGTTCTAGCTATGCCATACGATGAGAAGCGTCATCTTGAGAGGTTCAGTAAGCTCTAGCCTCCAGTTTTCAGTGGTGTTAAGGGCAAAGATGCCCAGGGATTTCCTGACAAGTGGTAGCGTATGCTTCGGACGAAAGGGATTTTGGAGTCCAGCGGAGTAGCATTCACCGTATTTCAGTTCATTGGGGTTTCCTTCACATGGTGGGAGGCATATGAGCAGTGTAGGCCAGCAGGTGCAGTGCCTTTGTCATGGCAGGAGTTATCCACTATCTTTCTGGAGAAGTGGGTACCACAGTCTCAGAGAGTGGAGCTTCATAGGCAGTTCGAGTGGCTTCGACAGGGAGACATGACTGTGACCCAGTATGAGGCGAAATTTTCTGAGTTGGCTCGTAATGCCTCCTGGATAGTTCCGACTGATGGAGAGAGGATCAAGAGTTTTGTAGATGGGCTTAACTATCACCTTCGTGTTATGATGACTCGAGAGAGGGTTCTGGGTATTTCCTTTGGGGATGTAGTTCATATTGCTCGTGATATTGAGACGGCTCACCATCAGGATAGAGAGGAGAGGGAGGCCAAGAGACCTCAAGTTTCTGGTAGTTTCAGTTGTGCTCCGTCTAGGGGATAGTTCTAGCAGCGCAGAGGTCGTTCATTTAGGTCTCCTTAGTCAGCCCGCTCTGTGTATCGAGGGTCATCTTTCGGCCGGGGTCATCAGGGTTATCAACAGAGTCAGGCATCTCTTAGTGCTCTTTCGGCTCAGGGTTCATCACGAGCTCCATCTGTTCAGGGTTCTTCCAGGCCGAGTGCGTCAGCCAGTCACTCTGGTGTGCGGGGTTCTCTTCAGTCCCATTCTTCAGCACCCGGGAGCTGTTATGAGTGTGAGGAGTTTGGGAATATATGGAGGCAGTGTCCTCGGCTTCGCGGTAGTCAGTCTCAGCAGAGGGGTCAACCCTCATCTTATGGCCTAGTTTCTTTAGCACCCGCCCCGCTAGCTAGGGGTGAGAGTCAGGCAGCCAGGGGCCGCCTTAGAGGGGGAGGCCGGTCGGGTAGTGGTCAGGCTCGCTTCTATGCTCTTCAAGGCAGGTCAAATGCTATTGATTCAGATGCTGTTATCACAGGTATTATTTCAGTTTGCCACAGGGATGCCTCAGTTTTATTTGATCCCAGTTCTACCTATTCCTATGTGTCTTCTTATTTTGCTCATCATTTGGGTACGACCCGGGGGTGTCTTGCTTTACCTGTTTAGGTATCCACCCCGGTGGGCGATACTATTGTGGTAGACCATGTATATCAGTCGTGTTTAGTGACTATTGGGGGTCTATAGATCCGAGTTGACTTGTTGTTGTTAAGCATGGTAGATTTTGATGTTATTCTGGGCATGGATTGGCTATCTCCGTGCCATGCTATTCTATACTGTCATGCTAAGACAGTCACATTGACCATACCGGGTGTTCCGAGGATTGAGTAGTGTGGTATGACTGACTATGTTCCCATCAGGGTGATTTCTTTTCTAAAGGCACAGCGGATGGTTGGGAAAGGTTGTCTATCGTATTTGGCTTTTGTGAGAGATGTTGGAGCTGAGACTCCTAGTCTTGATTCTGTTCCCGTTGTGAGGGATGTCCCTGATGTGTTTCCAGCAAACCTGCCGGCCATGCCACCGGACAGGGACATAGACTTTGGTATTGATCTAGTGTCGAGCACCCAGCCCATTTCTATTCCTCCGTATCGCATGGCACCAGCGGAGTTGAAAGAAATAAAGGATCAGCTTTAGGAACTCCTAGATAAGCGGTTCATTCGTCCGAGTGTGTCACCGTGGGGTTGACCTGTCCTATTTGTGAAGAAGAAAGATGGCACAATGAGAATGTGCATTGACTACAGGCAATTGAACAAAGTGACGGTGAAGAACAAGTATCCTCTACCCTGCATTGATGATTTGTTTGACTAGATTTGGGGAGCGAGGGTGTCTCTAAGATTGATCTCCGTTCAGGGTATTACCAGCTGAAGATCAAGGATTCAAACATTATGAAGATGGCTTTCAAGACTAGATATGGGCACTATGAGTTTCTTGTTATGTCCTTTGGGTTGACTAATGCCCCAGCTGCATTCTTGCACTTGAGGAACAGTGTATTTCGGCCATATTTGGATTCGTTCGTGACTGTTTTTATTGATGATATATTGGTGTACTCGCGTAGCCAGGAGGAGCACGCTCAGCATTTGTGAGTGGTATTACAGAGGTTGAGGGAGGAGAAGCTTTATGCAAAGTTCTCCAAGTGTGAGTTTTGGCTTGGGTCAGTGGCTCTCTTGGGACACGTGGTGTCCAACGAGGGTATTCAGGTTGACCCGATGAAGATAGAGGTGGTACAGTGTTGGCCTATACCGACCTCAGCCATATAGATCCGTAGTTTCCTTGGGTTGGCAGGGTATTATCGCCGGTTTGTTCAGGGATTTTATTCTATTGCATCGCCCTTGACTAAGTTGACTTAGAAGGTTGCTCCATTTGTGTGGTCGGATGAGTGTGAGGAGAGCTTTCAGAAGCTCAAGACAGCTTTGACCACGGGTCCAGTGTTGGTATTGCCATCAGCTTTAGGTTCTTACACTGTGTATTGTGATGCTTCGAGAGTTGGGGTCGGATGTGTGTTGATGCAGGAGGGTAGAGTTATTGCATATGCTTCTCGTCAGTTGAAGCCCCAGGAGAAGAACTACCCTGCACATGATTTGGAGTTGGCTGCTATAGTTCATGCTTTGAAGATTTGGAGGCACTATTTTTATGGAGTATCCTGTGAGGTATTCATCGATCATCGCAGTCTTTAGCATCTATTCAAGCAAAAAGATATAAATTTGAGGCAGCGGAGGTGGCTAGAGTTACTCAAGGACTATGATATTACCATTTTATATCACCCGGGGAAGGACAATGTGGTGGCCGATGCTTTGAGCTGAAAGGCGGTCAGTATGGGTAGCTTGGTATACATTCCAGTTGTGGAGCGGCCATTTGCAGTTGATGTTCAGGCTTTGGCCAATCGGATGGTGAGATTAGATATTTTAGAGCCTAGTCTAGTGTTGGCTTGCATTGTTTCTCGGTCTTCCTTGTATGACCGCATCAGAGAGCGCCAGTATGATGATCCACATTTGTTTGTCCTTAAGGACAGGGTTCAGCATGATGATGCCAGGGATGTGACTATTGATAATGATGGCGTGTTAAGGATGTATGGCTGGATTTGCGTGCCCAATGTGGATGGGCTCCGGGATTTGATATTGGAGGAGGCCCATAGCTCGCGGTATTCTATCCATCCAGGTGCTGCGAAGATGTATCAGGATTTGAGACAGCACTACTGGTGGAGGAGGATGAAGAAGGATATAGTGGGGGTTGTAGCTCGGTGTCTCAACTGTCAGCAGGTCAAGTACGAGCATCAGAGATCGGGCGGTGTACTTCAGCAGATGATTATTCTTGAGTGGAAGTGGGAGAGGATTACTATGGACTTTGTGAGTGGTCTCCCTCAGACTTTGAGGAAGTTTGATTCAGTTTGGGTGATTGTAGATCGGCTGACCAAGTCCGCGCACTTCATTCCAGTATGTACTACCTATTCTTCAGAGCGGCTGGCAGGGATCTTTATCCGGGAGATTGTCCAATTGCATGGGGTTCCAGTGTCTATTATCTCTGATAGGGGTACTCAGTTCACTTCTCAGTTCTGGAGAGTATTTCAGCGGGAGTTGGGTACGCAGGTAGAGTTGAGCACAACATTCCATCCTCAAACGGATGGGCAATCCGACCGCACTATTAAGATATTGGAGGACATATTGCGTGCCTGCGTTATTGATTTTGGGGGTTCATGGGATGAGTTTTTGCTTCTGGCAGAGTTTTCCTACAACAACAGCTATCAGTCAAGCATTCCGATGGCTCTGTATGAGACGTTGTATGGTATGCGGTGTGGATCTCCTATTGGATGGTTCGAGCCTGGTGAGGCTAGGTTATTGGGGATAGAGATGGTTCAGGATGCCTTAGAGAAGGTGAAGCTGATTCAGGAGAGGTTTCGTATAGCACAGTCGTGTCAGAAGAGTTATGCGGATCGGAAGGTTCGGGATGTGTCCTATATGGTAGGTGAGAAGGTCTTGCTGAAGGTTTTGCCCATGAAGGGCGTTATGCGGTTTGGAAAGAAAGGGAAGCTGAGTCCGCAGTTCATTGGGCCTTTTGAGATACTTAGGAGGATTGGGGAGGTGGCTAATGAGCTTGCTTTGCCACCCAACTTGTCTAGAGTGCATCCGGTATTTCATGTATCTATGCTCCGAAAGTATGTCGGGGACCCGTCTCATGTGTTGGACTTCAACACGGTTCAGTTGGATGATGATTTGACATATGATGTGGAGCCAGTGGCTATTTTGGGTTGTCAGATTCGAAAGTTGAGATCAAAGGATATAGCTTCAGTGAAGGTGCAATGGAGAGGTCGGCCCGTGGAGGAGGCTACTTGGGAGACCGAGCGGGAGATACGGAGCAGATATCGTCACTTGTTTGAGGCTCCAGGTATGTTTCTTGACCCGTTCGAGGACGAGCATTTGTTTAGTTGGGGAGGATGTGAGGACCCGGCCCGTCGTCACATGAGTTACCACCCTGTTTCCCTCATCTTATGCTTCTCTATGCTTCATTATCGGTATTTGAGGTGATCGAGTCGAATTGGATTAGTTTTAGATGGAAATGAGACACTTAGTCTCCTTAAGGAAGGCTTGTTTTTGAAAGGTCAACCGGATATTGACTATTGAGTTAGAGGGCTCGGATGTGATTTTCGATGATTCGGTTAGCTTCGGGGGATGATTTGTGACTTAGGAGTATGATCGGAAGTGATTTTGGAGGTCCGGTGTAGAATTAGGCATGAATTGCGAAGTTAGTATTTTGGCGAATTCCGGTTGATAGGTGAGATATTGATCCGAGGGTCAGAATGGAATTCCGAGAGTTGCTGTAGCTTCGTCAAGTGATTTTGGATATGTGTGCAAAATTTCATATCTTTCGGAGGTGTTTTGGATGAGTTTTTTATCAAATGCGTATTTCGGAAGTTTTTAAGAAACTTAGGCTTGAATCCGATGTAATTCGATAATTTTGGTATTAGTTGAGGTGTTTTGATGATTGGCGCAAGTTTGACTAATGTTTTAAGATGTGTTGGTACCTTTGGTTGAGGTCCCGGGGGTCTCGGGGTGATTTCGGATGGCTAACAGGATGAAATCCAAGTTGAGGAATGGCAGATCTTGCGGGTATCTAGTATGCTCGCTTCTGCGGAAATGGACCGCAGAAGAGGTTTCACAGAAGCGTAATATTGGTCGCAAAAGCATTCTAGAGCTGAGTTGGGTAGTTCCGCAGAAGCGGACCACTTTTCGCTTAAGCGAGTCCGCAGAAGCGGACAGGCGGTCGCAAAAGCGATTTTGGCATGGAGGTGAAGTTCCGCAGAAGCGAAAATTTGTGTCGCAGAAGCGGCCCTTGATTTTTAATGAAATTTCGCATAAGCGGTTGCGCAGAAGCGGGCGTGGGGACCGCAAAAGCGGAAACCTCTGAAGCCAAAAAGGCTTTTATATTCATTTTTGTTCCGCGAGGGCTATGTTATTTCCACCATTTTTAAACGAGCTTGAGAGCTATTGGACGGATTTGAAGGGGGATTTCGACTAGGTGTGATTGGAGGTAAGTCCCTTGGCCTAAATACATGAAATTATGATAGATTTAACATGAAAATGGGTTGAAATTCATCAAAAGAGAGTGAAGCTAGGGCTTGGGAACTTGGTGATTTTAAAATGGAATTTGAAGGGTCAAATGGACTCTGATATTAATAAACTTGATATGTATAGACTCGTGGTGAGACGAGGAATCTGGTTATGTGAAGTTTGTAATTTTTCTAGAAGTGGGCCCGGGGCTCGGGTTTACGCCAACTTCGTGATTTTTGATATTTTTCGAGTCTTTTAGAGTGGGTTATGATTCCTTAGCCTATTGTGATGTATTCCTTGTTGTTTTTATCAGATCTGACGGACGAGGAGGTCGATTCGAGAGGAAAGGGCATATCGAGCTAGACTTTTGGCCGACTAGAGGTGGTAATGACTTTAAATGATGTCCTGATGGTTTGAGACCCCGAATTTGCACAACTCGATGCTGTGGTGAGATGAGACACGCGTTCAATGACGAGCGCGTGGTCATTTACTATTGGGGATTGTGACTTGGCCCAATCCGGATGATATATTACCGCGTATTTAGCTATGACTTGTTGTTTTCCACTATGATTTGGGCTTATTGCCACATTTGGGGCTTATTGTCGATTGTTTGAACTCCTTATCAGCTATCATCAATATTTTCCTCACTATTTGAAATATTATTTAAACTCAGTCCATTTGAATTACACTATTTCATGAACTCAGCTATACTTTACTCAAACTTGGAGTTTTAAATGATATTTGAACTATTGTTTGAGCTGAGTACTATTGTTTTACTGATGCCCGAGGGGCTTTTGATTATTTGGATTGATTGAGGCTGAGGGCCATGTGTGAGGATATGATGAGTGATGTAAGGAGGCTTTCAGGCCTCGAGTGATATGTGAGGAGGATTTCAGGCCTCGAGTGATATGTGTGGAGGTTTTCAGGTCTCGAGTGTATTGTGAGCAGGCTTTCAAGCCTCATATTGATATGTCCAGGCTTTCACGCCTTATTGATAGCGCTTGGGCTGTAGGAGCCTCTCCGGAGTCTGCACACTCACAGTGAGCGCGGGTACTCATGTGATTTGAGAGTGAGACCGAGGGGCTGATGTTGTACTGTGCGATTGATACGGCTGATACTGTGCTGAGAGTTTGATATTGCGCCCGAGGGAGAGGTTTCTGAGCATTTCTTACTGGTTGAGGATATTTGTTTTAACTGTTTTAGAGAGAATTCTCGCTATATTTCATTGGTTTTACTGTTTAATTGATTTTACTGCTTGAGATAATATTATTTGTGCCTTCATGGGATTTTATGTTCTCAGTCGTTATTTATCTTTATTACTCACTGGGTCGGAATACTCACATTACTCCCTGCACCATGTGTGCAGATACAGGCATAGCAAAGTTCGTTCCTGAGCGTTGATTTCATTCCAGACCAGGTGGACCAGGAGTGACGAGGTAGTTGTCGACGTCCACAGCCTCGTTTTCTCCCTTATCTCTATATTTACATTATCTTTGGACTTTGTTCCTAGTTCCGGACTTGTAGTATTTTAGTAAATTCTGTAGTAGCTCCTAACTTGTGACACCCCAATTTCGAGCTGGATTCGGGATGGTATCCCTGTGTATCACGTTTCATTCCACATTTATGGTTACATTATCCATGTTTTAGACTTATTCATGCTAAATGACTATTAAAATAAGGTGTTATTGTTCTGTTGGCTGGCCTTGTCTTCACGAGAGACGCCATCACGACCGGGTGGGAATTGGGTCGTAACAAAATGTCAATAGCATTTTTTGTTAGATGTTGTCCAAATTTTCTTATTATATTTTATTTTTATATTTTTTAAAGAAAGGATCATATTTTTACCATAATAGATTTTCCTATTACGACACGAAAAATTTAATTCTTTCATATTCGGGTATTCTTTTTTTTTTTGGAGGAAATTTTTTTCACTTCTATAAATTAGGGACCAGAGGGGGAGTGTGTTGGGAACATGCCCATGTTGTCCAGCCAAATGCCCAATGGCCTAATGTTATTCTCTTTTTGTTTTCATTCATATTCAGAATTTAGATTCGATTTTTATTTCTATTCTGAGTTGGTTTTGGCTTTAAAAGAAAGTACCATTCATTATCTATAAATAGAGTATCTTTGGAGAATTATGCTTATTGAGATTAGTCCTTGAAAGACTTTAGCACATAAGAATGACTTTCAAGGAGCATCCACCAAGAGAGAAGAGAGTAGAAAAAAGGGTTCGTTTTGCTACAGATTTTATTCCGACCAGCCAGTTTCAAATATCGTTTCCTATTCAATCGTCGTTGGATCAGGCTAAAATTTTGATTCAGTATTTCAAACATTTTGGTCTTTGATTAAAATGGCGAATATCGGATTTGGAGGCCTGTAGAATCCTGTTTTGAGCTATGAAGAACAGTTCTGTTTTTTGTGATTTCTCCTCTTTTTCAATTGATTTGTTGTTGCTCTTATTGCTTTTGTTGCTCCGTATTTGACATTTATTGTGTAGCCAAGCAGAGAACTTTTGTGACCCTCATACTGTTATAGTGGAGCCTTCAAGGATCCCGTAGTTTTTACCTTCGACTTGAAGAGTTTTCCACGTTAAAGTTTTGTGTTCTTTACCTTCTCTAATTTTGAGTTTGCCTCTTTCTCGACATAACAATAGTATCAGAGCGAGGTTCAAGACAAAATATGCTGAAGATTATATGAAAAACGTGGATCAAGTTTATTTTGTAGGAAAATTCAGGCCAAGGGAGAGAATTGTTAGGTGTTTGTCCTGATTTTCTTACCATATTTGAGTTAGGAGTTAGGCTTATGATGCTACTGATTAGCTACTAATGCAGGGCTTTATATTCTAGATATTAGTATACTTTTCTCTTTCTCCTATTCCCTATATCCTTATATTGTTGTTATTTGTTATTTTATGTTATTTTATGTTATGTTGTCTATTTTATGTCATTTATTATGAGTCTATTACTAGTACTAATATATCGTCACTTGTTTCCTTCTTCAGCCGAGGGTCTCCTGGAAACAGCCTTTCTGCCCCTCGGGGTAGGGGTAAGGTCTGCGTACATATTATCCTCCCTAGACCCCACTTGTGGGAATATACTGGGTTGTTGTTGTTGTTCTTATTTGAGTTTTCTATATTTTGAAGGAAGGATAACATATTTACCATAATTAAATTTTTTTTAATCACGACACGAAAAAATTAAAATTTTTCATATTTGGCTGGTCCTTTTTTGTTGGAGATCCTTCATTCTCATTCAGTAGCATCCAAAATTTAGCCATAAGGGTTTGAGTGTCTTGCTTAAAGGGAGAATTTGTAAGACAATTGTTATCCTGCCACTTGTGTGTGCCTTTTTGTGAGGTTATTCTCTCGATTTTTTAATGTTATTTTTATATAATGGATTGCTTATTTTCGCATGTGGACGCAGGGTAATTGATCAAACCACGCGAAATCTTTATATCTCTTTTGGTATATTTCTCTTTTATTGTCTGGTTTATCGTCATTCAGAGTTTACTTTACTAACTTTCGCATGATACCTGATTATTACGAACTTAGAATTTCTGTGTACCCGTAACTTGCATTATTATCTGAATCGTATAAGTTTCTCTCTTTATTAATAGGATTACTACAACATGATTCCAAAAATTTAGTCAACCTTGGCCTACATAAACCAACTAAATAATTATTGAAAACAACCATCTTACAACAAAAGCATTCTCCATAATATTGATAGAGCAGTACTAACTTGACATCTCAACAACTGCACAACTAAGGGTGAGAAGTCTGAACTAGAGAGAACCTTTCCCTTCTCACTACAATCTCAAACCATGAACAATCCAAAAACCTCTAACTTAATTCCTCCTAAGCCTCCTGACATTGATCAAATGCAGTGCTCAATAACTCCTACGCCTTCAAACCCAAGTTTCAAGGATAAATTAATCGACAGAATTCATGATGGGGAGATCTACATGATCACTAATTCACATAATCAGTCTCATCCATCTCCTTCTAATGGCCTTGTAAATACAATCCCCTACTCAAATGATGATCACCTAATTCATATATCTTAAGAAGACCTACACCGTATTTACTCTCCATGAAAATTCTCAATGATTATAAAACTACAAGGAATGAGAATCCAACATCAATTACTCAAAAAGAAAATTCAGGATCTGTGGAAACTAAAAGAAAATTTTCCACTCACTGACCTAGGATCCGATTATTATATTACAAAGTTTAGCAATGAAGATAGCATGCTAAAAGTCCTTAATCAAGGTCCTTGGTTCATCTTTGGCCATTTCCTATCTCTCCAAAAATGGGTACCAAACTTTATTGCCTCAAAAGCTAATATTTCACTAGCTGCTATTTGGATACGTTTACCACAATTGCCAACAAAAATTTACAACGGCCAAATCCACACAAAAGTTGGTAACAAGATTGGTAAACTTTTTAAAATTTATGCATGCACCTCTTCTACCCTAAGGGGTTGTTATGCTAGGCTATGCATTGAAGTTCCATTGGAGGTTCTGGTTACACCATTCATTTACATTAGACAACACAAACAAGAAATACATTATGAAAGAGTCAATTTCCTATGCAAGAATTGTGGTAGATTAGGGCATTCAATGGCCTCATGCAATTACACGAAGCAAATAAGCAAACCTAGGGGATAGTGCCACTAGCCAATCCAAGGCATTAGACACTTCAAGTCATGGCGTGCAAAAGGGATCTTCACTGCCCAAAGAGGATGTCTGGCACACTGTTACTTTTCCCAAGAGGAAAAAGTCTGTCTACAATCCAAAACCACTACAAGCCAATACTAAGGCAATGGTTCATTTACTTCCCATCACAGGTAAGACTTCCCTTCCCTCTCTATCTCGAAATATTAATCTTAACGGGAACATTGTTACTCCTTTTTTACATGCTAATAGTACTAATCGAAATGAAAATACAATTGACACAAACAACTCCTTTGATGCATTGGACTATTTGCCTCTTACCACCAATGAATTCACAAGGAGCCTAGGAAGTATTGACACCACCTACATGGCAATTGATGCGGCAGTCAATGAGCCAATAGACGTCCACTTGGTAGACCCAAAAATAACCCAATTAAATTACATGCATTCTCATAATTACTCCTCTAGTACCAATGATGCCCTAACCCCTACTAGACCTAATCATATGCCACACACAAACACCACTAATTCTTCTAATATAACCCACTCCACCACTAATGTTATATTATCTAACTGCATAGGTAGTAATACCCCACCTCTATTACCCAAACACGTGGCCAAAGAACTACCCTCCTAGACCCAAATGGCCAATGAATCACACCACGTTTCCCTAATAAAATCTAAGAAAAATCTCTCTAACACCACTACTTCAAGTAACCTATAAGATATCCTTATAGATATCAACACTGCCAGTCTCTCTATCTCGACTACTCACAGCAAAAACCTAGACCTGTACCCTCCTAACACTCATATAAACCCCACCCCTCCTCTTGACAATGCCAAGTATCCCAATTACTCAATGAAGACAATATCGTCTGGTGCAAATGCCAAGACACCAACGAGCCCTAAACATATCCAACCCTCCTCTTCCCCAAAATCAAGCAACAGGCAACAACATTTTCTTCATACAACCACCATTACCACAGGATTATCAACTACTTTCGTGGGTGGAGCAAGCACTCGTGGGCCGTGCAATAACATTCAGCATGGTCCTCAATGATCAAGAAACGATCATAGTACTACAAAACACTCATTTCCTCGCTCAACTAGTTTTGGAGGGGATGAATATGGCTATGAACAATTATTTCAACCACGTGTGTATGAACAACATCCTTCACCCACTAGCCCCATCCCTAAACCTCAGTCTCCACCCACTAGCCCCATCCCTAAACCTCAGTCAAGCCCAAGCCATGAGAACTCAATGGAGTCTCCCACCCCAATTCAACCCTATTCAATCTCAACAAGTCCCAGTGGATTTCCCATTCTTCCCTCCAGGGGAGATCAACAACATGAATCACATCTTCATCCCCTGGACGGCTCCCTTCGACACTGTAGCCCCACAAAACAACCAACCACAACCCCATGCACAACCTCCATAATATGCATAACCTTTACCCCCATAGGATCCCCATGCACCACCTCAGATCCCTCAAATGAACCCTCACGTTCAGGTCCTTCCCAATGCACCAGAACCAGAAAATGTAGAGATGGAGGAGGAGGAAGAAATAAATCTACTAGGATCCGGTCCAGTCCTAGAATTTTCAAGAATCAACGAGATAAAAGTCTACCTTTTTAGGGATAAAAGAGAGAAAATATATATCCTAAGCTGCCCAATAACACTGTACAGATTCTCAATAGATGTGAGACTCCCTCAAGACCCAACGGTGGGGAATCATGCCATGATTTTAGTTCCTTCATTAAGGAGGAACCTAGCTCCTCAAGCACAGAGGGAAAATGGGACACCAACCAACCATGAAAATATGTAGGCCTACCAATGTGATAATTTGGAACATCCGGGATGGTAACAATGAGAACTTTAGGGTCAACTTTCGGGAAATGCTTGACACTCATTGACCTTGCATGGTCACTCTTCTGGAAACTAGAATGGAAAGTTATTTGTCCCTTCTAAGTGATTTTGAATTTTATCAAATGATTGAAGTGCCTAGTGAGGGCCAATCAGGTGGTATTGTGCTTCTATGGGATGCAAATGTGGTCCAAGTCCATGACTTTGTTAGAAACAATCAAGAAATTCATGCCACAATCGCGGTACTTCCATTAAAAGTTACTTGGCTCTTTTCTTCCATTTATGCTAGTACTAAGTTTTTTAAATGGGTAGAAATATGGAATTACATAGAAAAAATGAGCAATAATGTTAAAGCTCCATGGCTTCTGGTGGGGGGGGGGGGTTTCAATGATGTTATTACCTCAAATGATAAGCTTGGAGGTAACACCATTAATCGTAGACGTAGCAAAGAGATTTTGAAAAGTATTAATCATTGTAATCTCTTAGACTTAGGCTACAAGGGTTGTAAATACACATGGTCAAACCATAAAAAAAAATCAAAAGGTTTAATTATGGAACAGTTAGATAGGATCTTTGTGAACAAAGATTGGATTGACCTTTACCCTAAGGTTGTAGTCATTCGTCTTCCAAAAATCTATTCTGACCATAACCCTCTTATATTAAACTTAAAATCTAGGAATGGAAACAGTAAGGATAAACCTTTTCGATTAGAAACTATATGGTGTAGACATCCGAACTTCATTAATATAGTTAAACAAAGTTGGTTAGGAAAAGACCTAGTTGATGCTCAAAAATATTTTACTAAGGAGGTTATTCATTGGAAGAATACTACTTTTGGGGATATCTTTAGAAAAAAAAAAAAGACAAATCCTTGCTAGACTAAATGGAATCCATTCTTATCCCCACTACCACAATAGTCACTTCCTACAATACTTTGAGTCCACCCTTCAATTAAAGTACAATAATATCCTCCATATGGAATATGACTTTTGGAAGTTAAGGTCTAGGAACAATTGGCTAAATGACGGCGATGCCAACGCAAAGTTCTTCCATATTATGGCTTCTAATCGTAAACATCGCAATGTCATTATGTACTTCACCAATGATAAGGGAGATTGGATAACATAACCAAATCAAATTTTAGATTACTCCATTACCTTCTTTAGAGAGGCTTTTCAAAGTGCAATAATTGTCTCCCCAATAAAAAATTCTATCTTTGATCCTTCTACTGTTAATAAGCAAGACTTACGTTGTCGAGACTACCCCCTTACCAATATAGAAATCACTAAGACCATTTTTTCTTTTAAACTATTTAAAGCTTCAGTTCCGGATGACATCCATCCTTTTTTCTATCAAAAGTATTGGCACATTTTAAAAGACTACTTCACATCTTATTGTCACCAAGTTTTCTCCACCCAATCCCTTCCTAGTAGCATAAATGATACATATTTATGCCTCATTCCCAAATTCTCCAATGCTAACAATCTAAAAAACTTCAGACCTATCGGATTGTGCAATACTGCTTACAAAGTTATCACTAAAATTATCGCCAACAAATTGAAATCTTTCCTACCCCTCCTTATTAGTCCTATGCAATCTATATTCATTAAAAATAGAAGAACTATTGATAATGCTATTATCATTCAGGAAATTATGAATAGTCTTAGACGTTCAAAAAAATCTAACGTTGATATGCTCATTAAACTAGATTTAGAAAAGGATTTTGATAGACTTGAATGGTCTTTTGTCCACAAGACCCTTCATTACCTAAAATTTCCTCCTAAGATTACTAGACTTATTATGCATCGTATTACTACTAGCTCAATAGTGATGTTAGTAAATGGATCGAGAACAAACTTTTTCTAATCTAGTAGGGGTATTCGTCAAAGTGATCCTCTCTCCCCCTACGTTTTCATATTATGTATTGAACTTTTTTCTAAACTTATCAATCACCAGGTTGATCTTAGGAATTGGGATCCCATACAAATTGGCCATAGGGGCCTTTCCTTTTCCCATATACTACTTGCGGATGACTTAACTCTTATGGGAAAAGCTAATAAAAAAACTAGCCTTTGCATAAAAGGATGCATGGACTTTTTCTCCATGGAATCTAGACTAACCATAAAAAAATCTAAGTCCAGAATTGTTATCCCTCCTAATTGCTCAAAAGGTCAATTAATCTTACTAACCTCTCTTTTTGGCATAAAATCCACTACTGAGTTTGGTAAATACCTTAAATTCCCAATCCTTAGTAAATATCCTAAAACCAAGGACTTCCAATTCATCCTGGATAAGTTACATACTAGACTATCTCATTGGAAATGTTCTTTTCTTAATATGGCTGGCGTACTACCCTAGCAACAAGTACTCTACGAGCAATCCCCTCTCACATAATTCAATACACTCTCCTTACTCCCAAAATACTAAAATCCATTGATAAAATTCAAAGGGATTTTTGGTGCTCTACAAGTACTACTAAAAAGCTTCTTCTAATCAGCTGGGATACTGTCACCAAGGATCTAAAGAAAGGTGGATTAGGTATTCACAAGGCAAATAATAAGAACTTGGTTACCTTTTCAAACCTTGTATGGAGACTCCTAAAAAATTCATCAGCTCCTTGGTGTCACCTTATCATGTCTAAGTATGCTCACCCAAAAGCTATCACAAACTCTTCTTTCATCTGGAAATCCATTCTCCAAGGATGGAAATTATGCAATAAAGGAATTCTTTGGCACCCCTCAAAAGATTCTAGTTTAAACATTTGGTATAATAATTTGATTTATAAATCCTCCTCCCTTAGAAGCTCTATTGAGGCCCCCTCCCCCCCCCTCCCCCCAAAAAAAAATGAGTGTGATCTTTTCCTGGGTAATTTAACTAGGGATAATAATTGGAATTTAAACAAAATTGGCTTTGATTTACCGCCTGAAGTGATTCATAATATTAGTCTTACTCCTACCCCCTCCAATAACTCCAAAGTGGATGAATTTAGTTGGAAACTAAGCTCTAATGGTATTTTCTCGACAAAGTCTTGTTATAATCTTCTCAATAATTCCTACCCTCCTTCAAATTCTTATAAATGGACATGGGATCTCCATTGCCGTAACAAGATTAAGAAATTTCTCTAGAAATGCTTTCACAATCGTGCTCCGTGTAGAGCCTATCTTCACAAAATTGGTATGAATATGGATGACACATGTACTACATGCAGAATTAGCATTGAGAGCATCCAACACATCTTCTTAAACTGTGTTTCTACCCAAAAATTATGGAAATCCATAGGCATCAGCTACCATAACACTATGGGCGATATTAATTGGTTCAGGGACCTTCGTGATGCCTTCATCAATCAGAATTCTCATAAGATTAGGTGGGAAACTCTATTCCCTTTATGCATTTGGGGACATTGGAAAAACACGAATAATAACAATGTAAATAATCTTCGCTGCTATCTGGACGTAAAAAAAGCCACACTTTACATGAGAATATATCTTTTTCACCGAAAAAAATCCTTTTATAGCCAAGAAAATTCCCATTGAGATTAGGTGGTATAAACCACCTAAAAATGCTATTAAACTAAACTATGATGATGCTTTCTCTTCTACTAACAATGTAGCAGGAATTGGTGGACTATTCCGCAACAGCAACGGTGATTGGATTATGGGATATCATAAAGCAACATGTGCTTCCTCCCCAATTCATGCAAAATTACTAGCCCTTCGGGAAGGACTAAGAATTGAGCTAAACTTTAAAGATACAAACATGGAAATTGAAACTGATAGCACGGATATCATTAAACTAATGCATGAGGATTATACTAATTTTTATACTATTATTTTTGAATGCAGATGGTTAATGCACCAACTGAAGCTCCCAATACTGAGGCACAATTTTAGGGAAGGAAATGAAGTAGCTCATCGACTGGCTAAACAAGCTATGAAGAAACCCCCTAGTAATAAATGTGTTTACCATGGTTGTCCACCTTTTTACGCTGATGAAGAAATTCAAAAAAAACAAGCATGAATCTTGTAGTAGCATAAGAACTATCTCTACTGATGTTTGTAATTTCCTAGCAAGTATGGACAACAGTAATGCCCTTAAGAATATGCCTTACTACTATAATTTGTCTTTTAAGTAATATAAATATCGCGCTTTTATGTTAAAAACAAACTTGACATCTCAACTGGAATGCTTTAAAAATAAGGATTAATGAGTACATGGATCTCTAGGATTAGTTTCTACAATAGTGGACAATGTCTAAACAAGGTATATTGATGGTTAAATATTTTGTTGCAACCAAGATACGAGTGTGTGACTAATCCTTGGTGCTCTTCGAGAACCATGTTCTATACTCAAGGCTCAGGCACTACTCGAACTCAAAGGTGGGGTTAAAAGATTTAAATTTTACGAGTTCTAAATTCGAGGATAACGATATCATAATTTAGTAATTGGGTTCATATTTAATTTTTGTAAATATTTAATGAAGGTTTAATATAAAATAAGGTTTAGACTAAAACTACTAGTTTGACTGAATTATAACAAAAGTGAGGAGTGACACATATAAGTTGAAGTATAATATCTCCAAATCAAACTGAGATTCCAATCCCCAAAGACCCAAAACCGTGGCACACGTACCACACCCTTCAATCCAGTATAAACATACAAACGAAATATCATAGTTCAAGGTGCTTAGGCTATCTTCCCACCCTAGGGGTCTCCCCCTTAAAAAGGTTATCCAAGTGACTTATCTCTTTCGGGACTAGCTTCAAACACAAATTGGGTCAAAACCTCATTCTAGCCCTCAAATTACACAAATCCAAGTCCAACATCATCCAAGAAAGTCAAAAAATGCTGTAGGAAGAGACCCCAAACCATAAGCTTCGATCTTCGATGAATCCAAAAGAGTTAACAAAAATTAACATGGGCTCGCATGCCCAAAATCCAAAACCAATACCGAAATTCGATAATTCATAACCTGCTGAGTCCAAATATGTAATTATTTTTCAAATTCAGGTCCAAATCGATGGTCAACCCCTCCACCCTCCCCCCAAAAATACACTCTTAATGTGTAGATGAATACCCCAAATTCCTTCAAAATTTATATTTTAGATGTAGAAATCCATGGAGATTCTTGAAATATAATCACAAATAGGTAGGAATTACTTATCCTCTTATCTTGCATGAAAATCTCCATGAAAAATTGTTCATTTCTAAGTCTAAGGCTCAAAATATAAATGAATGGGGTAAAACCCTGAATCGTAACACTTATATACTTTGCCCAGCAATACCCTTCAGAAATGCGACACAAGCCTCGTGTTCACGAAGCATAAGTCTGCCACCAGCCAAAATCCTCCTACATGATCATGGAAGTACCCTCGTGATCGCAAAGCTCAATGAGCTCCCACTCTATGCGAATGTGACTGAAGCCATGCGAACACAATGGCTAAGCTTCCTGCCTAACTCCAATCCTTCGCGAACACATACAAACTCCACAAACGCGAAGACCAAGCATACCACCTCTACACAAATACAAAAGCAACCATGCAAATGCAAAGAACACGACTCCTAACTCCCAAAACACACGTCGCAAATGCGACCCTAAACCATGATGGCGAAACAAAAATACCAGCTGGTCGAGATCCTTCTCCATGATTATGAGCCTAGCTCTACGATCGTGATACATTGCAATAGACTAGCAACTCAGCTACTCCAAAATACATAGAAATGATCATAAACCACCCTGGATCGCACCTAAGCCCCCTAGATCCCTCCAATCATACCAACAAATCCAAATATCAAATCTAAACTTATACGAAGGCCAAAATACCACAAATAACATAAAAACCAAGAATGAAAGATTAAAATTTTTCTCTTGTTTCAAATATTCCAACTTCGCGGAATGTATTCGAATCACATGTAGACATTTCGGATCACAATCAAACTTTGCACACAAGTTCCAACCAACTAAATGAACCTATCCAATTAGGTCTTATAACCATAATTCGAGTCCAATAACACCAAAGTCAACTTCCAATCAAACTAACGAACTCTTTTATTCTTTAAATTGACAACTTTCAACAAAATAGAGCCAAAACCTACTAAGAAAATCCAAATTCAAATACGAACATTGGTTCAAGTCAAAAATTACCATACGAACTTATTGGAACAATCCAATCTCGATTCTGCAATCATTTATCTATAAGTCAAATCTTGGTTAACTCTTCCAACTTAAAGCTTTCAAATTGAGAATCACTCTTTCAAATCAATCCTAAACCTTGTGAACACCAAGACAAACCTTATACGCACGTCATAATACATCATATAAAGCTACTCAAGGTCTCAAACTGCCAAATAGGATACTATAGCTTAAAATGATTGATCGGGTTGTTACATTCTCCCGCACGTAAATCTACGATTGTCCTCGAATGTGCCAAATGTCATTCCAAAGCAGTCAAATAAGTGCACATGCTCATCATATAAACACCCATGAATAATCTCATGCCACCTCAATCCATATAAGTCCATTAACACACTTCAACTGAAGATTCTTCCTTCAGCTTAAAATCCTTGGACCCAAATCCTGACATCTGGAACTCCTTCTTAGATCTGATTCATGCATTCATACATTGTATCAACCTTGACGAGTTGTATCAACCAAAAATATACTCCTACGATATAACCACATGATGTACCCCAAAGCTCATGGACTCATAGCAATATCATCTAACCACAATAGCTGCTCATTACCAAACCTGAAACTAATAGTATACCTCATATCAAATAGAACATTGTCCCAAACCTTAAACATATAGAAAATCATAACCACCCATCAAATCAACAATTCATGGCATTCTCTAGTCCGATAAGAACCACTACTAAATTCTAATCTGTTTAATGACATTCTTATTTCAAACACACCTTATCCAAATCTGATTGCGCTAATTCCAGGCTGGGGTTCAGTTCATCGCGTTCACGGGAGGGCACAATCACGTAGAGTAATTGGGTCTGAGGGGACCAAGGTCTTTTGCACATCATATTCACGTAAAGGGTGTCGCGTTCGCGAAGGTGTAGGAGGAGAGAGCATCACATTCACGATTGGTGTATCGCATTCGTGTAGAGGAAAGTATGGTCAATGCAAATTTGTGCTTTGTGAACACGAGGTGTTGACCGTGTTCGTGAAGAAGGGGTGTTAGACCTGGGCAGAATGTTTTAATTCATTTCATCCGCGATTTTGGGGATCAGTTCCTCCGTAGTTGGTCTTTTTGAGAGCTTTTTGAAGGAGATTGAAGAGGGAGTCAAGGAGGAACGATTAGAGGTAAGAATGTCGGACCTAAAGCTTGATTCTATTGTGAAATCTACCTAGAAAATCATGGAAACTTATGCTAAAAATGGAAGAACTAGGGCTTCGAATTTTGGACCTTTGATTGGGGATTTGGAGGACCATTTTGGGGTTGGATTTGAGAACTTTTGATATGTATGAACTCATTGGGAGATAAGGAACCCGTTGATGAGAAAATTTCTTAGTTTCGAGAAGTGAGCCCGGGGCTCGGGCTTTTCTAATTTCGGAAATTTTGGTATTTTTTGATTGGTTTTGCTTGGGCTTTCTTCCCTTGGAAAATTATGATGCATTCGTTCTGATTTTGGATTAGATTCGACGCGAGTGGAGGCCGATTTGAGAGACAAAGGCATCGTGAAGTAGTATTTTCACCAGTTTGAGGTAAGTAACCATTGTAAATCTGGAACTAAGGGTACAAAACCCAGTATTTGACTTGATTTGATAAATGCGGTGACGTACGTGCTAGGTGACGGGAGTGTGGACGTGCACCGGTAGGGATTGTGACTTGGTTTGTCCCATAGCGACTATTAAGCCGCAGAATTGGTTTGGAAATCTATATTATTTTATGTTTCAGTCATTTACACTATATTATGGGTTGTATGCCATGTTTGGGGAATTGTGCCGATCTGTATAAACCCTTCGGGGCATTCTGATAACTTTCCTCACTTCACTTGCTAGAAGCATATACTCAATCATGTTTTACCTGTTTAAATGTTTAAAACTGGTTTTATAACTCTATTTCAAATTGTGAGAACTATTGGGCTAAGTTCCTTAATTTCTATTATTGTGCCCGAGAGGTTGTGAGGCAATGACTTAGATAGAGATTGAGAACCTAATTATGAGGATAATTATATATTTAGATGTGAGTTATGGCTTGGGCTGCATGCCTCAGCGATACTTATATGGATCGAGCTTCATGTCGCAACAATATATATATTGGATCGGACTGCACACCGCAGTTATATGATGCTTGGGTTGTAGGAGCCCATCCGAAGTCTTCATACCCCCAATAAGCGTAGTCGACTATAAATATATGGATCGGTCTGCACGCCACAGCGGTTACTATGATTCTAAGTGTTGAGAGGGAGTACTGTGTGACTAAAGTTTTGTCAGGAGTGACTGAGAGGCTGCCCGAGGGGCCATACTCTGAGTGATTCCTTGCCCGAGGGGCCTTGTTATGCTGTTTTCACTGTTTCACTCTTCTTTCAAACTAAGCCTCTTTTGGAAAATATTGCTAAATATATAATTTCAAGTTTTAAACTGAAACTGTGGATTTTACGACGAAACTGGCTTTAAATTGTAAAGTTGAGCTATTATCCTGTTGCTATTTTCAGATAATGTGTTTTAAACTGCTTGTCACTGCTTTTAGTTTTTATTTACCTTAATTACTTACTTAGTTGGCGTACTCACGTTACTCCCTGCACATTTTGTGCAGATTCAGGTGCCCGAGGGGCCGAGTGAGAGCTTTTAGCTATTTCCAGTACTTGCCGGAGATTTCGAGGTAGTTGCATGGCGTCCGCAGCACTAATTTCTACCTTCTATCTTATTATTTTTCTGCATTTATAGAAATAACTATGTGGTAGGTTGTTCAGACTTGTATTAGAGGCTCTAGACTCGTGGCACCAGATTGTTGGGGCTGTGTAGTATTTGGTATGTTGACATTTCCACATATTTTTTGTCATTTTAATACTTATAATGAATTCCGAATTTAAAACCTATGTTAGAAAAAGGGCTTAAAGTTATTGGTAAATGGGTTGTGATTATGGGTTTGACGGCTTGCCTAGTACTTCAATAGGCGCTATAACGATCAATATTTGGGGTCGTGAAAAGTTGGTATCAGAACCTAGGTTACATAGGTCTCGCAAGCCATGAGCTGGTTTAGTAGAGTCTCACGAATCGATAAGAATATGTCTGTATTTATCCTCGAGAGGTTGCAGAAACTTTAGGAAAAACTTCATATTCTTGAAACTTTTGTCGTGCGAACTTGTTGATCCGAGTACTAAACTTCTGTTATTCTATTCTCTCACAGAAGGTGAGGACACGAGCTATCGGATGGGGTGGACGACCACCAGTGCCACCAGCGGGGACCACTAGAGGCCGAGGCCGCAATCGAGGCCGTGGTAGGGGCAAAGCAGCTAGAGCAGCACCGGCAGACCCATCAGCTGCCCCTGTTCCCAATCAGGTCCCTATTGTGGAAGCTGCAGCAGCACCAGTGCATGCACCGGCTGTGCCTATCGTGATTCGGGGCTTTCAGGAGGCCTTAGCTTAGATATTATCAGTATGTACCGGTTTTGGCTCAGGCGGTCTCAGTTACTACGGCCGCAGCTACTTCTCAGGCAGGGGGAGGCACCCATACTCCCGTTGCTCGCACACCTGAGCAGGTTGTGCGAGGACTCTAGATGCCGGAGGCACCACCACCTGAGCTGGATGCACCAACTCAGGAGTTTGTAGTACCAGTTATGCCGGATGATGAGCAACGCCGACTTGAGAGGTTTGGTAGGCTCCAGCCTCTGTCATTCAGCGGTGCAGAGGGCAAGGATGCCCAGGTTTCCTAGATAAGTGCCAGCGGATGCTTCAGATAGCAGGGATTCTTGAGACTAGTGGTGTGGCATTTACTACTTTCACTTTTCTGGGGCTGTCTTCACTTGGTAGGAGGCATATGAGAGGCGTAGGCCTGTTAGTGCAACACCTCTTACTTGGCAGCAGTTCTTTGTTCTCTTCCTGGAGAAGTATATACCACAGTCGCACCGAGAGGAGTTGCGCAGGCAGTTTGAGCAGCTGCATCAGGGGGAGATGTGTGTGACGCAATATGAGATTGGGTTCTCTGAGTTAGCCCGACATGCAGTTTGGATGGTTCCCACGGACCGAGAGAGGATCAAGAGGTTTGTTGAGGGCCTCACATATCGGCTTCGGGTCCTCATGACTAGAGAGAGGGTGACAGGTGCTACTTTTCAGGTGGTGGTTGACATCACCCCTGATATTGAGTCGGTTCACCAGCAAAAGCGAGAGGAGAGGGAGGCCAAGAGGCCTTGGGGATCTGGTAGCTTTAGTAGTGCTCCTTTTAGGGGTCAGTTCCAGCGGGGCAAAGGCCGTTCTTTCAGGCAGGCACATTCAGCTTACCCACGTTACCGTGGAACATCTTGGGGTCATGGTTATCATGGGTCTCAACAGGGCCAATATTTATTTTAATAACAGAATATTAATAGTAAATAAATATTAATATTAATTCCAATTCAGTTATGGAAATTTCAGTTTTCTATTTTTGTAGCAGAATATTAACTACCCTTCAATTTTCCCTCTTTATTTTTGAGTAAATAGCCATTTATATAATGGCATTTATGCTGTGGCCATTTTGCAGAAACAACCATTTTGAAGAGTTGCACCTCTTCAGATTTCAGCCCAACTTTGGCTATAAATACAATACCATTCTGCTCAGTATTTCACTACAATTTTTTTGAGTTTCTTCTCCTTCTTCTATATAATTTTAGCATCAAATAAAGCAAAAGTAAGTGTGATTTGCTACCGAAATTTGTGTTCACTGAAACACTGAGGTTTGAAGTACCACTACACCAGTGTGTAATTCGTTTTATCCTGGGAGGAAATAATTCATAACCTTGGGTACTTGGAGGGGATTAAATTCCTTAACGAAACACTGTGAATTCAGTGGGCTCGAATTGGTTTTCTGTCATTTCTGTTTATGTCATTTCTGTTTATGATCATTTTTGTTTATATTCATTTATATTTCCATAATTATTTTACAAAAACAGTATACTAACAAGCTTAAGGAATTTAATTTATTTCTATATTTGTACTCATTATTTATGGAGAGTAAAACCTTTTTAGTTTTGTACTCTATTAAAATCTATGTGATTTTAACGTTGGTGTCATTCTTTTACAGAAATGACTAATGATAATGGGAACCAAGTTGTTCTAATGGTGACTGCCAATGCCTCAACAAGCCGAACGATACCGGCAGCATTGGAACTAGCGGAGAATCCTGAAAAAGTTTTCAGGATTGATTTCAAGCGCTGGAAGCAAAAGATGTTCTTCTATATGACTATTCTAAGTCTCCAGAAGTTCATCAAGGAAGACGTTTCTGTGTTGTCCGATGAAACTCCAGAAAATGAACGCTTTCTCATTACTAAGGCGTGGAAGCATTTAGATTTTTTGTGCAAAAATTATATTCTAAGCGGGCTGGAGGATGCTTTGTATAACGTCTACAGTGGCTGGAAACGTCAAAAGAACTGTGGACTACGCTTGAAAAGAAATACAAAATCGAACTTGCGGGTTGAAAAAGTTTGTTGCTGCAAAGTTTTTGGACTACAAAATGGTAGCCAGCATGTTTGTTATTACCCAAGTCCAGGAATTACAAGTAATTATTCATGATCTCCTTGCTGAAGGTATAAATCAAATCAATATTAATGTTGAAAGTAGTAATCTTAGTATTTTACTAACAGAAATTTCATTGAAGGTTTTGTCATCAATTAAGCATTTTAAAAAGCAGCGATGATTGAGAAGTTGCCTCCTTTGTGGAAGGATTTCAATAACTACTTGAAACACAAGCGCAAGGAGATGTCCTTGTAAGATCTCATTGTTTGGTTGAGAATCAAAGAGGAAAACAAAGCTGCTGAAAATAGAGGTCGTGGGAACTCAACAATAATGAGAGCAAATATTGTTGAAGAGAACAAAAAGAGGAAGAAGGCTTCTGGACCGAAATACAACCCAAGCAAGAAGCGGTTCAGTGGAAATTGCTACAACTGTGGAAAAATCGGACATAAATCTAAGAAGTGTCATGCTCCGAAGAAAGACAAGAAGGGTCAAGCAAGCATGGGGTAAAAGCATGATGATGTTGATGATTTATGTGTCATGCTTTCCGAATGCAACTTGGTGGGCAATCCTAAAGAGTGGTGGATTGATTGTGGAGCCACTCGCCATATTTGTGATGTTAAAGAAGCCTTTGCTACTTATGCTCCTGTTGGACCCGATGAGATAATTTCTATGGGAAATGCTGCAAAGGCCAAGATTGAAGGATGTGGGAAGATATTTCTAAAAATAACTTCCAGTAAAGTGGTGACCTTGAACAACGTCCTTCATGTTCCCGAGATTAGAAAGAATTTAGTCTCTACTGGACTTCTTGTTAAGAATAGTTTTAAATGTTGTTTTGTTTCCGATATGGTTGTAATAAGTAAGAATGAAATATTTGTAGGAAAAGGTTACCTCACTGAGAGCCTTTTCAAGCTGAATATAATAGCTGTTGAAAATAATAATAAAATTTCAGCTTGGTCTCACTTACTTGAGTCAAATGAATTATGGCATATACGTTTGGGTCATGTCAATTAAAAAACCTTACGGAAAATGATTAATTTGAAAGTATTGCCTAAATTTGAATGTGACAAATCAAAATGTCAAGTATGTATGGAATCTAAGTATGTTAAACATCCATATAAGTCAGTTGAAAGGAATCCAAATCATTTACACTTAATTCATACAGATATTTGTGACATGAAGTCAATACCATCTCGCGGTGAAAAGAAGTATTTTATAACTTTTATTGATGATAATACTAGATATTGCTATATTTACTTACTTAATAGTAAAGACGAAGCAACAGACGCATTCAAGCAATACAAAAATGAAGTTTAAACACAACTTAACAAGAAAATCAAAATGATCAGAAGTGATATGGGTGGTGAATATGAATCTCCTTTTGAAAAAATATGTTTAGAATATGGAATTATTCATCAAACAACGTCCCCTTACACGCCCCAATCTAATGAGATTGCAGAAAAAAAGAATCGTCATTAAAGGAGATGATGAACGCATTATTGGTAAGTTCTGGTTTGCCACAGAACTTGTGGGGGAAGCTGTTCTTACAGCTAGCTGAATACTAAATCGAGTACCCCATAGTAAAACACAATCCAGTCCATATGAATAATGGAAAGGAATGAAATCCAACTTGAATTATTTTAAAGTGTGGGGTATTTGGAAAAAAATGCAAGTTCCTAAACCCCAAAGGGTAAAAATAGGACCAAAAACCGTTGATTGTATTTTTATAGGATATGCGACTAATAGTAAAACATATCGATTTCTGGTTCACAAATCAGAAAATCCTGACATTCATAGTAATACGATTATAGAATCAGATAAAGCTGAGTTCTTTAAAAATATATATCAATATAAAAAGGAATGTGAGTCGATTGGTGAAGGATCTAAATGACCTCGGGAAGAAATAAACGAAAGTACAATTAACCAGGAGGATCCAAGACGTAGTAAACGTCAAAGAACGTCTACTTATTTTGGACCAGATTTTGTGACTTTCTTATTGGAAAATGAGTCTCAAACATTTAAAGAAGCTATGTCTTCTTCGGAATCATGGTTATGAAAAGAGGCAGTCAATAGTAAAATAGAATCCATACTGAACAATCATACTTGGGAATTGGTTAATCTTCCTCTTGGAAATAAACTGTTGGGTTCTAAATGGATCTTTAATAGGAAAATGAAAGATGATGTCTGTGAGCACGTGATTTTTTCCATACGTGAAATACTCATACAAAATCTAAGAAAATATATACAATTATTTGACATTTTAAGGAATTTTTGTAGATTTCTAATAATTGTTTACATTTTTTCTTGCTTAGTTAAATTATGAAAATACAAAAAATCTCATGCATTGCATTTAGGATTCATTTTTATATTTTTAGGAGTAATTAATTGATTATTTGCTTTATTAACAATGAAAATCACAAAAATGGCCAAATTCTATATTTTTATCCTTTTTATTGATTTTTCTCTTTTAATACAGGATTAAGTAGATTTTATAATTTTATAATTAATTAATTGGTTTAATTTCTCACATTTTTTTAATTCTAAGATTTCTAATTAAAAGAAAAAAATTTAGAAATAAAAGGAATAATTGAAGAAGGGGTTTATTTTTTTGAAATTAGGCCTTTTTTTACACTTAAATTCAGCCCCAGAATTGTCCAAATTACAACTAGAACCCAAACGCAAACAATTAATCCACCCGGTCCAGACCCACCCGAAGCTAAACGACCCCGTTTCGCACCAAAGTGATCGAAGTCGTTGGATCTTACCAATCCAACGGCCCGGAACTGATTTGTACTTAGCTATATAAGTGCCCTAACAGAGACCGACCCCCCTCCCCCCATCAAAACCCCTCCATTCATCTCTCATTCTCTCAAGCGACAAACCCTAGCAGCCCTTTAATCCCTCACCGCCCCCGCCGTAAACCGCCCGCCGAAAATCGCTTCCGCCGGCGATGATGCTCCAATCGAACCCAAATTAACACCACAGATCCCTCTCCCTCTCCTCCTTCCAAATATCCAATCCCCTTTTCTGGAATCCCCGTTGAGCCTCTCGAATCTTGAATCAAAGAAAGCCGGCCAAAACCCTAACTCACCCAAAAATCCCCAAATTAACATCATGGGATCCCCATCATATCCTCATCCTAAATCCCTAACTAATTCTCTTCGAATCCCCACTGAACGGCTCAAATTTTGAATCTAAAATTCAAACTAAAAACCCTAAAATTCTTCCTCTTCTTGTTGTTCGTCGTTTGGTCAAATGGACTTAAAACCTCCATTAATTGACTGTTCTCTTCAAGAACAGTCAACTAATGTTGGTCCAAAGTCCATATCACTTCATGAATTTTGGACGAAACCTTGTGTTGATCCTGGACCATTTTTGATCGGGTAAAACCCTTTTCTTCTTTTCTTTTAATCGTTTTATTTTGGTTTCTGTTTTGTCCCTTCTTTGCATGTTTAATTTTTCTTTTTTTTTTAGCAACATGATTAGGCTTTAATTCTTTTGTTTTCCCTTTGGTGTTAATTAATTAATTCCTGAAGTTGCTGTTAATTAAAGCATGTTTAAAAGTTTAGACTCGTCTTAGATTTATGTTTTGATCCAGTTTTGATTTCAATCTGTTAGTTTCTTTCACTCTTCTTTTTGCTTGTTTAATTTTTATTTCTTCATACTAGATTGTTCTTGTTTTTAGCACCATGTTTAGTTTTTTTTTAATTTCTTTGTCTAAATTCGTTTTAGTTTCATTCAGCAAAACTGCATAAGTTTAGATATTAGGTTAATTATTAACTCTCATTTGCTTCCTTGTTTATTGCTAATGGTGTCCTTAATGTGTGTTTGAATGCAATTTTCCTTAAAGACAATGCATGTTCATTCACTAATTAATTTAGTTTTAGCCTTAAATATTGCATCAACATTCTCTTTGAATCATTTTAATTTTGGTTTTATCCTTTGTATGAACATCTGTAGGACTTAAGGGACCTAACTGAACTATAAAAGCTTAGATAAAACTGCAATAAGCAGACTTTAGAAGGTTAAAATGGGATTTTATATTAGGTGAAATATAATAATATTCTAAGAGTATCGCAGCTGTCCTTGTCCTTAGCATAAAATGCTGGAATTGGATAAGAAAAGGACGAACATCTATATAGAAATGTTGTATTACTCTGAAATTTCAAAAATTTAGGTTATAATATTCCTTTTGTGATGCTCTTTTGTACACTCTGTAAAAGGGAAACATTCCTCACTCACACACATAGATTTTCCCATCCAAAAATTACTGAAAAATATTCCCTGCTCTGAAAATTTTAGATTCCAGAATTCTAAAAAAACTCAAAAGATCTTTTCTCATTTTCTGATTCTAAGTGAAGAACATGGTTTGAATAAAAAAAATTTCCTAGTTCTCTAGTTGGAGTTTCTAGTTTGAAGCTGGTTTTTGGATTGCTATTTGAATCTCTGGGCTGTTTTTTGTTCTGCTAAAGCTGTCTGGTCATTGGTGCTGTTTCCTGCTCTTGAGCCTTTTCTAGCAGGCTTACCTTCATTGCATTTTCTGTTTGATTTTTTGTGTCAAGGTACATGTGAATCTTTCCCTATTCTGGATGCTATGTAATTGAGGTTTAAGATGAGTATGAGTTGTTACACCTTGTTTGATACTGTTTATGTATGTTTGGTTGAAGTTCTTGCATGCTGAATTTGCAAGGGTGTCAAGGTTGTTCTTTATCTCAAAATACTTGAATTTCTTTATCCCCTAGCTTCTGTAATATTGTTTCAACTTCTTTAATGAGTATTAATTATTTTTTGCTAATATACATTGCTTTTCTTCTTGAAATAGTTAGTCCATATACTCCCCCTCCTCAAAACCAAGCTGGTTCATTGAGCCTGACCTCTACATGGCCAGGTCCATTGACTAAGCCTTTTTTTCTTTCCTTTTGAGTTCATTTAGAATTTTACAAGGCAGATAAACTCATGTGTTCAAGTTTGAAACCTATAGTGGTTCCTGTTTTTAACCTTTAACATGGTTAGACTCATGAATCATTATTTGGTTTTGCATTATGAGTTTTAATTTAAGTTTGTTAATATTGCATAGTAGTATAACTGAAGTAACTCTATGAATCTAACCTTTTCCATGGTTAGATCCATGAGATACCTAGAAAACAGGGCTGATTCAGCCACAAGAAGTCTCATGTTGGGAACCTAGGCAAATAACTTTGTAAGAAGCTGCTTTATAGGTAGGTTCTTGTAGATTTGGCACCTCATATTTGAAGAAGTAATGAAAAGGAAACCTGGAAGCAGTAGAAGCCTTCCTTTTTACTGAATTTTTATTTCATTTAGAATTTCTTGGATGACAGCTGTTAATATGCTGATCCTCTAGGAATTGAAACTTTATTGTATAATTTTAGGACTTACAAAATTGCAAGATGGACTGTTAATTTTTTTTTATCTAGTTAGTTGTTAGTAAGCTTGTGAAAGTGGGTTGTTTTGTTTGTTCCATAAATGAAATTGGAGATATATGCAAAATCTAGCATTGGGTAACAATTAGGCCCAAATCTTGGGCCTATTCAGTGCAAGTCTGGCTTGAGCCATTTGGGCTTAGGCGTTTGGATTTCACAAGGTGACCCAACAGCATTTGATTCTTCGAACACGATCTTTGTTCAAATACGGTTTGATTTTTTTTTAATTTGTTCGAACTAATTACCAAATCAATTTTTGTATCGATTTTCCATAAGAACAGTTTAAATTTAATTGTGTCTTCATTAATCAGTGTTTTGGGCGCTGGGATGTTTGGAGTTTAAGCCCAATGCGGGCTGCCTGTCTAAGATTCAGCTGTAACACCCTAAGGCCTTTAAGTGCCAAATCGTAAGCCCAGGGACAACTTTCAAGCTAACTCGTTCATTAAGCCCCTGTTGGCCTTGTCCAAAAGGATTAAGGGCCCAATGCATGTACCCCTAAAACCCATTATATTCAATGGATTTTGTTAAGTTTAAGTTAAGTAAGAACATCCTTAGAATGCCTTGATTAAATACACTTGTTTGAGGAATGCTGTGTTCAACCAAACTCCTAAGCACATGGCCCTCATATTAGTTTCATAACTTAGACCTAACAAATATCAAATAATCTTAGTTTGCTTTAGGCTTTATTTAGGCTAGTATTGTGATTATGTATACGTTCGCATAACATAATTGCAAATTTAATTCTTAAAAGATTCGAGGGATACGTTCGTGCAACTTCAACCAAACCTTCCATAGTAAAATAAACAAAGCATTATTAATTGAGGACACGTTCACGTAACATGATTTTTGACGTGCCAAAAGAAAAGAGTATATGTACGCATAATTCAATTCTTTAATTGCGAATAATTTAAGTGATTTAAAAGCGGTAAAAAGATAAATGCACATACGTTCGAAAAATGAGTAGTTAAACAATTTAAGCCAAGTAATAATCACTAAGCGACCATGCTAGAATCACGGAACACGGGAATACCTAACACCTTCTCCCGGGTTAACAGATTTCCTTATCTAGAATTTTTGGTTCGCAGACCTTTTAAAAATAAAACTTCCTCAATTTGGGATTTAAAAATAAACCGATGACTTGGAACACCATAATTCATTCCAAGTGGCGACTCCGATAAATTAAATAATTCCATCTCGAATAATGTCACTTTAATTGGAAAAACTCCCCTATATCCGCCTTCGGATGGTAAAAAGGAGGTATGACAGCTCTGGCAACTCTGCTGGGGACAAGAACCCAGAATCTTTGATTCAGGGTTCAATAATTCGAGCTTGTTAATGTGATTTTTTTATTTGGCTTTATTATTGATCTTACTATATTTTTGTGGACTTAATGTGCTAATTATCATTTACCGCTTTGATATTGCTTGAACTATATTTAAATGTCTTCTCACGCCACCCATCTGAGTCTTCTGAAAATGATGCACACGTTCGCGTAGCCCGCTTTTTCTGTAGAAATTATACCAAATAAGACGGGGCTGGGCAAGCAACAAGGTCGGGCAGACTTTAGTGCTCCCGGTACGTTGCCCCCGCCTAGACTCCAGTTGTCCACTCGGGTAACCCAAGTCTAGATCACAAACCCCAGGTTTTAAACTTAGAATAACGTTACCTGATGCGGATCCCTAGTAGGAACGATTATTTGCATCACGTGGATTTGACTTAGGGGACTCAACACAGGGGTTGGATCCGTCTAGGACAGGTGTACCCAAAATAAAGACCATCCTGATGCATCCTACGTGCTATGTGAATATTTATTTGTTTTAGCTTGTATGTTGACCGGCTAATAAAGAGAAAAACCAAGAGTGAGGTAGGATAGGAAATTTACTCGGTTTCTAAAAAATCTCAGTATTTGAAAATATCCCGAACTCTGCCGAATTTTTGAAACAAAAAGAGAAAGGACAATGTATTCCAAAAAAAAGAAAGTCAAATATCATATTTTTATGACATAACTGCCCGAACTACGCAGGTCTGATTCTCACCGGATGTGAGATACGTAGGCAACCCACATAAGGGTCGGCCTCATTTTTCCAAATAATAAAATAAAAGGTATTTCAGGGCTTTGGTCAAAACAATAAAGCCGACCCAGCTTCGGTTTGTTTTTAAGTAGTTTCTTACTGAAATAGCCTTAGATTACACCAATTGTCAAAAGGCCGTATTTGGGAGAAGCAGGAAAGTCTGTTTAAAGGGTGTAATTTTCTTTTAAAATACTTACCCCCAGCCTCAAAATTTGTTTGGAATTGTGAAGGAGCCACGTTTGCAAAAAATGACCGTTTTGCTAACATAGAAATAAAAGGGGTCCTTGTCCGTTGATTTTTTTTTTTTTAGAAAACTTGTTTTGCAAAAAGAGTCCACAAGAGTCAACCCTAACCTTAACCCTCCACAGGTACAAATCAATATTATCCTGGAATCATCACAAATTGTCATAAAAAGGACTAAGATGCAGCTACGTAGTTGATGGGGTGATTTAGATGAAGATGGTCAAGTTTGGGTAAAAGAGCAATTGGGTCCCTTGGTAGACATCATGCACATCAAGCCACGAGAGAATTTAATTAAGACTTTGGTAACCTTTTGGGATCCCGTTCACCATGTGTTCCATTTCTCAGATTTTGAGCTCATACCCACGCTGGAAGAAATAGCTGGGTATATTGATTTCGGCCAAGAGTTAAGAAAGCAGCAACTCATATTCCCCATTGCTCCCTCAGTGCACAAATTCTTCGATACTTTGAAAATTAGCAAACAAATGAGTAAGGACAGCGCAAACAAAGGGATTTATGCGTTCTACTTCTTGTATATTAGGTTTGGACACTTAGTCGGGTTTGAAACACATGAGAAGGTGTTGAATAACAAACATGACAAGAGCATACGGCAAATTCATCGACGATTTGCTTTCATCGTGGCATTTCTGGGAATCATGGTATTTCCAAATTTTGAGGGTACAATAGACCTTCGTATGGCCAGAATCGCACAGGTCCTCGTCGACAAAAAAGATCACACACTCGTCCCATTAGTGCTGGCGGACATCTACCGGGCATTAACATTGTGCAAATCTAGGGGTCAATTTTTTGAAGGCTGCAACATTCTTCTTCAGATGTGGATGATCGAACACCTTCGTCGTCATCCTAAGTTCATGAGATATGCTTCAGACAGGAATAATTTCATCAAAAAGTATGAGGAAAGGGTGGAAGATTGTAAACCACCGGAAGGGTTTGAAGCATGGGTTTCCTATTTGAGAAAATTGAGAGCAGAACAAATTGAATGAAACATAGGATGGCTCCCAATAACAGAAATCATCTACATGACCGCTTCAAAGGGCTACTTGATGATGATGGAGCGAGAAGTATACAACCATATGCACTACAAAGAGTTCTGAGACAACTAGAAAGATATCAGGTGATGCCTGAAGAGGTAGACCTAAGCACTCAAGTCATTGAACTACACCCAGAAGCAACGATACCCGAGGCTTTAGTTCAAAGACATTGGAATTGTTATTAGTATCTAAAATGTACCACCCAGGTACCAGACCCAGCTAAGGGCGAAGTTGATCCCAATTATGCTGCTTGGTTTGGAAGGAGTTTCTATGTGTACAATGAGCTGGAGCCGGAGCCCGAACCCGTGAGGCCCGCTAAAAGGCACCATGTTCAAGCTTTTGATGACAAAATTTAGGAAAGGATAGCCTGGGGGAAAAGGAAAGAGAATATCAGGCCACCATCTATGATCTGCGAGAAGAGTTGATAAATGTCACCTTCAACAATGATTTACAGGCGCAAGAGGCCGAGGGTGAGAGGAAAAGATTTGTTCGAGAAAATGAAGCTCTTAGGGCCCATGTTCGACAGCTAAAAATAGCAGCCGAGAATCCGGCCGAAGCAGGAAAGATGAAAGGCTCATTTACAACCTTACTCAAAAGGTGTGAGACTATGAAAATGACCTGCAGAAAGCTGAGTCTGAACTAGCAAAAACATGAACGAGGTTGGCCAAAAATGCTGAGGGGTGTGCAACTTTTATTCAACAGATGCAAGAAAGATATGAAAGAGGGGCCACAGTTTGGGAAAAGGCGATCGGCAATCTCGAAGGTGAAATGGATAAACAAGCCAAAAATTTTAAGTCCGAGAGAGAATATTGTTACACCTTAATGGAGCGGTTGGAAGGGGACTTACAGCACTTGCAAGAGCAAAATCACGCTGCCACCCAGGTCTTAGAGGCTAGATCCCATCAGATTGGCTGTTTGTTGCAAGAGAAGGGCATCATGAGAGAGAGGGTTCAAAGGATTGCTGACTACATCACTATGAAGTGCAGTGCCTGTGAGGACATAACAAGATCCATGTTTTTTGCCACTGTGATGATCTTTGTTCGTCAGATAATGGAAGAACTCTATCGGCTTCAAGATGACATGGAAAGTAGGCCTGCTGCAAGACCAGTTGGTGTTCCTAGGGCAGGGTTGGAGGCACTGATGTTTTCTTGATTGTATTTTCTTTCTTTTTCGAGTCTGTATTTTCATGTTTCGAGTCTGTTTTCAATTCCTAGAAAAGGCATGTCCTGAGACTTAGAGTCCTAGAAAAAGTATTTTTTGAGTCTTTTGTAATTCAGTAAGATCGTATTAATGAAAATTTGAAAAAAAACCACAAAAATTATTCTTTTATTGTTCGCATTTACTTCTTGAACTACGTTATGATCTGATTCGCGTGGCGTTGTGATACGTAGGCAATACTCATCAGATCCGGTCATGGTTTTTGTAAATAATTTAAATAAAAGAGAAAAAAACCAAAAAAAAACCAAAGAAGAAAGAAAGAAAAGAGGGGCAAGGAAAAACAGAAAAAAGAGAGAGGAAAGAAAATACAGGAAAGTAAGGAATGACAGATGAGGCAAGAAGAGAAAATGGGGGAAAGTAAGAAAAACCGGGATGAAATATGCAACCGTTGCGAAACATGTAGAAACATGTTTAAGTGTATAGGTCATCACACCCGAACGTGTAATTACTTGTGTGTTATTTGTTTCAAACTAACTAACGATTGTCTACTGTCATGTCCAGGATCTATAGCAAACGTGGTTGGTTTTGTGGTAGTTTGGCATCGCATCCATACTTCACGAGGTCAAAAGGTAGCGTTGAAATGTCTTCAGAAATCACTCTGCCAATAAATCCTATCACGGATGAGAGCCTGATCTCGGGCATCCCGACTTCGGAATAGGCAACTGCCAAGGAAAATTTGTTACTGCATCTCCGCATGATGGAGACGTGGGACGCCTGGTCAAATGGAAGAGAGCACCAAGTGCAATTCTTGGATCTCCCGAGCTTTTCCCTAGGATGGGTGGAACCTCCAATGTCCCGATGAGTCACCCCAATACCTCATTCGGATATCTAACCATCTCGACCTACTTTATTGGAACACCTTTTGAGGTTTGCCCCCAGGTGTTAGGTTCAGGAGAGGATTCAAATATTTTCACTGCTCCCCCATGCTCAGCTACTACATAGCCTACACTGCCCAGGCCCAGCTTTGACCCATCATCCTTCATCTTCCAAACACCATCTTTCCCACTAGAACATGCATAGTTTCCCACCTAAACTTACTCTCAAGCACCCCGATATGAGTTCACAACGGGGCAAGAAAAGACCACCGAAACTCCTGAGCAAGAAGAGATTGCGAAGAAGATGAGGAGTATGGAACAAAGTCTCAAAAGCATACAAGGCTTGAGTGGACAAAAAATTGTATCCTATGCTGACTTATGCATGTTCCCTCATGGAATTTACCATTAGGATTCAAAACCCTAAAATTTGAGAAGTATGATGGGCACGGTGATCCTATTGCCCATATCAAGAGCTATTGCAACCAGCTGCAAGGAGCCGGTTGAAAGGAAGAACTCCTCATGGCCTATTTCGGAGAAAGTCTGATTGGTATCGCATCTGAGTGGTACATGGACCAAGATATCTCCCGCTGGCACATATGGGATGATCTTGCTAGAGATTTCGTCAGCAAATTCCAGTACAACATCGATATTGCTCCAGATAGGAACTCATTGACAAACCTGAAGAAGAAATCCTCGGAAAGCTTCAGAGAGTACGCAATTAAATGGCGTGAACAGGCCTCCAGAGTAAAGCCTCTGATGGATGAAGTTGAAATGGTCACAGTTTTCCTCCAAGCACAGGAAGCTGACTACTTCTAAAATATGATGTCCGCAATGGGTAAATCGTTCACTGAAGCAATTAAGATTGGAGAAATAGTTGAAAATGGTTAGAAGAAGAGCCGAATTCTAAGACAATCCACTATCAGAGCTACCTCCCAAGCCATTCAGGGTGGGCTTGGAGGAGTAGCGAACGGCAAGAAAAAGTAAGAAACATCCATGGCGGCGTCGGGTGCAAGAAAACACCGTACTCCTAGATCCATTTTCTCAGAAAGGACCCCGCGACACTATTACCTCCACTAAGATGTGGCCTATGCTCCTCATCCGTACACGATCATGAATGCTCAACCTTACGTCCAGCCACAACAACAAGCCAACCAGAACCAAGCTCCATTTCCTATAAACCAGCCTCTTTACCAAGTCCACTACAATCCCCAAACCCCACAAAATAACTTTCGTCCCCGGGAGCCTCCAAGGAAAACAAACTTCACACCAATTGGCAATTCCTATTCTAGCCTATTCCCAAAATTGGTCCAAATAGGTTTGTTGCAGCCCGTACCCCCGAATAGGCAAAACCCAAAATCACCCTCTTATCAATATGGCACCCGATGCGCTTATCACTCAGGGGCTGAGGGGCATGATACAGAAAATTGTTGGACTTTTAAAAGAGCTATGGAAGATTTGATAGAAGAGAGAAAGATAGTGCTAAGGGATGAAGATATTCCCAATGTGACTAACAACTCAATGCCGGCCTACAACAACGGGCCGGTAATCAGTATAATTTATGAGGATAAGGAATTTGACCCAGCGTTGAAGGCCATCATTGCCATCACTGATGTAGAAAAGAAAACAAAAGCTACCCCGAAGCAAGACAAATGGGAGAAAAAGAAGAAAACCACCCCTCCAAAGTTAAAGAAGAAAACTGAAGTTGAAACTGAGGCAACGCCTTCCAAAGATGCTGTCCTTTATATCCCTCGAGGTTGAAAAGAAAAGAAGATGACTTTCATTCTTCCTAGGAGATTCGAGCTGAACAAGACATCCCAAATATATGTGCCCAAGGGAGCTTATGTGATGCGGGGACCAATTAATCCACCAAGGCTGAGTGAGCCCGTGGTTATTGGCCGCGCGCCACAGAAGCCCATGACAGATCTGTAACGACCCGGCCGGTCGTTTTTGGAATTTACACCCCGATCCCCCATTAACTACTTCCCCTAAGTTCATTTCTTCTATTTTGGTTTGCCGGGACGTTCGGTTTTAGGATTCGGAGTGTTGGGACACTTAGTCCCTAAATAAGAGCTTAAGTGTTGAAAAATGGTCAGTAGTTGGAACAGTGTGAAGACAACCTCGGAATGGAAATCCAATGGTTTTGTTAGCTCTGTTAGGTGATTTTGGGGTGGGGAGCATGTTCAGAATGTATTTTGGAAGTTCGTAGCTCATTTAGGCTTGAAATGCCGAAGTTTGAATTTTTGAAGTTTCCGGTCCGATAGTGAGTTTTTGATCCGAGTGTCGGATTGGAATTTCGGAAGTTGCAGTAGCTTCGTGATGCCATTTGGGATGTGTGTTCAAAATTTAAGGTCATTCGGACGTGTTTTGGTTAGGTTTTTGATCGAAAGTGTGCTTTGTTGGAATTTGAAGTTCTTAGGCTCGAATCTTTGATTAATTCGTGTTTCCGGCGTTGTTTTAGGTGGTTTAAGGATTGGTGCAATTTTGAAAGATGTTTTGGGATATTTTTGTAGGTTTGGTTGAGGTCTCGGGGGCCTCGGGTGTGTTTCGAATGCTCAACGGAGCACTTTTGTGTTGAAAAGTGTTGCAGATTTTTCTTCAGTTCTGCTACAGATCTCCTTTCTGTGCAATCGCATCATCACCTTCGCGATCACATAGTGTATTCTAGAGGGGTTCCCAATTCCTTCTATGCGATCGCATAGCCTTGTTCGCGATCGCATATTTATGCTTCCTCCTCTTCTGCGATCGCATGACCACATATGCGTTCGCATAGGCCATTTTCTGGGCCTTCCAAATTTTCACTTCTGCGATCGCATTGCTCTGTATATGTTCGTATCGACCAACTTATGGGCCCTCAATAATTACTCTTCGTGATTGCATTCCCTCTCTTGCGATCGGATAGAACAAAATCCCTGGGCAGTATTTAACATTTTAAAACGAGGGTTTAGCCATTTTTGATAAAACTCAAGCTAGAGAGCTCGGATTTGGGAGCAATTTTGAGGGGTTTTCAAGAAAAACGATTGGGTAAAGATTCTCTACTCTCTTATGCTTAATACCCACTAATCTAATCACAAATTCATCTTTAAATTTCGGATTTTTGAATGGAAATTTGGTAAAAGTTCATAGACCAAACTATTGGGTCTTGAGTTATCATTTGACCTCCGATTTGGGAGATTCTTATATGGTTAGACTCGTGAGAGTAAGAGGGTTCTGAAAATGTAAAAATTATTCTATTCCGAGACGTTAGCCTAAGGGGAATTTTGGTCATTTTACCTATTTTCTCGCCCTAGCGTTAAATTTAATAGTGGAACCAGTTGTTTGCAATATTATTTACGATATGTAATTGAATTGAATAGATTTGGGTGATTTGGAGTCGAATACTCATGGCGAAGGCGTGGTTCCTAGTGATATTGATCTGGTTCGAGGTAAGTGGCTTGTCTAACCTTGTGTGGGGGACTTTTCCCCTTAGGACATGATCCTTGAATATTTGAATGCCTCGTACGTGAGGTGACGAGCGCGTACTTGAGCTGATTGTTGTAAACCCGTTTCTACTTGAAGTATTTAAATTGAGATTTCCTGTTTACATTGTTCATTTTAGACTGTAAGTTTAACCTCTGCTAGTTCAGAGAAGCATGTTTAGCTGACTTACTTGCTTAATTGTTTAACTGTACTAGTTGTACTCTGTAAAGCATGTTAGGCTAGAATTTGTTATTCCTTGTTCTGATTTTTGCATTTATCCTAAGATTTGTGTTGTTGTTGTTGTTTGTTTGTTTAAATTGGGACTACGGGACGACTTCCTTGGATATCCCCCCTGTACTTGATATATTCTGGATTGAGGGTGCGAGATACAAAGAGATCCCTGACACATGTATTTCTATATATATTGGGATACCAAGAGATCCCCGACTTACTTATTGAGGATACCAAGAGATCCCTAGTGCATATGATGAGGATACCAAGAGATCCTCGGGATACCAAGAGATCCCCGACTTTTATTCCTTGTTGAGAGCAGTCTTCCTTGTATTGTTACCTTTGCTTTCTATTACTGTTCTTCCGTATTTATCTGGTTTAGATTCCTGCTATACACTTTATTTAAATTGTTTCCGTTATCGTATTACTTATTATATTTTATCTCAGTAGGGCCCTGACCTTTCTTGTCACTACCCAACCGAGGTAAGGCTTGGCACTTACTGAGTACCGCTGTGGTGTACTCATGCCCTTCTTGTGCATGTTTTTCATGTTCAGATCACCCAGGTACCTCTACTCAGGCACACTATCAGTGAGGCAGGAGGACTAAGATAATTCGAGGTAGATCTGCTGCGTCCGCAGACTGACGAGTCTCCCTCTTACTCTATCTGTAGTACTTAGTTTTCTTTCTTCCGGTTGTTAGATATTCTGGAGTTTGTAGCCGTTACTATACACTTCTGTAGCCTGTGTTGCCCATGAGTTTCCGGGCTTTGGAAATTGTTTTAGACTTGTGATATTGAGTTGTACATGCCGAGAAACATTCAATACAGTTTCATTTAGATATTTAATTTGATTTTCTCTATTTTTCTGCAACTATTATATTTCAGCAATGTTAGGCTTACCTGGTCGTAGGGACCAGGTGCCTTCATGACATGTTCACGGTTTGTGAACTAGGGTCATGACAAGTTGGTATCAGAGCTCTAGGTTCATAGGAGTCATGGAACACTGGCCGATTTATTAGAGTCTCCCTGATCGGTACAGAAACGTCTGTATTTATCTATGAGAGACTATGTAACTGTTTAGAAAGAATATTCATTTCATTTGAATTCTTTGTCGTGCGATATTTTGACATCAATTCTAAACTTCTGTCTTCTATTCTCTCACAGATGGTGAGGACACGTGCTACACGAGATGACCAGGCACCCGCGCCCCCTGCTGCAGCCGTCAAAGGACGGGGCTGGGGTAGAGGTCGAGGACGCGCACATGGTGCAGCCAGAGCACCTGCGCGAGCTGCCGCCGAGGTACCACCAGCAGATTTAGCCGGAGCCCAAGCACCTAGCACACCTACAACTACCACTGCTACTCCAGCGCTGCAGGAGACTTTTGCTCAGTTCATGAGCATGTACACCACCTTAGCTCAAGCAGGGTTGCTTCCCCTAGGTTGAGCAAGCTCCCGAGGTTATTCCTGCACCGTCTGCAACACCAGTTCAGCCCGAGGATAGGTCAGCTGCTTCGGAGGACGAGCAGCAGAGACTTGAGAGGTTTAAGAAATATGATCCCCCAGTGTTCAGTGGACTAGCATCAGATGATGCCTTGGGATTTTTGGAGGAGTGTCATCGTATTCTTCGCACTATGGGCATAATGGAGTCCAGTGGGGTTTCTTTCACTGCTTTTCAGCTTCGGGGAGCCGCCTATTATTGGTGGCATACTTATGAGTTAGACAGTCCAGTCGAGGCTGCTTCACTGACTTGGACCCAGTTCTCGGACATGTTTATAAGAGAGTTTGTTTCCCAGAGCCATAGAGATTCAGGGCGCATAGAGTTTGAGCACTTGCGCCCGGGTGCTATGACAGTTTCAGATTATGACATCCATTATACCAGGTTAGCCAGGCATGCACCGGCCTTGGTTGCCACAGTTCGAGAGAGCGTTCGCCGGTTCTTCGAGGGTCTTATTCCACCCATCAGATCTAGCATGGCTTGAGAGTTGGAGATGGACTTTCTTTATCAGCAGGTAGTGAGCATTGCTAAGAGGATTGAGGGTATGCTCTCAAGGGAGCGAGGGGAGAGGGAGGCCAAGAGGTCTCGAGAGTCGGGTCACTACTCTAATGCTCGTACCCCATCAGCAGGTCGTTATGGTAGAGGTTATTTTGGTTGCCCTGTACATTCAACTCTTCCAGCAGCCAGCAGTGCTCCAGCTCCGCCTACACCTCAGGAGCCTTACTACGCACCTCCAGTTTGTAGCGCGCCTCCTGTGCGAGGTGCTTCCAGAGGTCAGTCCAGCAGGCCTAGTCCCAGCCAGTCAAAACCACCACGTCCTCCTAGAGCTTGTTTTGAGTGTGGTAACACCCGCCATGTGGTGAGGGATTACCCTAGACTTGGGAGGAGTGCACCTCCACAGACTGCTCATCCACAACTTTCCCCTCAGAGTTCTCAGGCCATGATCACAGCTCCAGCTGCTGCCCCACCTGCCCAGCCAGCCAGGGGCGGAGGTCGGGGAGATAGAGGTCACCCTCGAGAGAGGGGTCGGGCCAGATATTATTGTATTCCTGCTCGCACTGAGGCTGTTGCCTCCGACTCTGTCATCACATGTATTATACTGGTTTGTCACAGAGAGGCATCGGTTCTATTCGATCGAGGCTCTACTTATTCTTATGTGTCTTCTTATTTTGCTCCGCATTTGGGTGTGCCTCGGGATTCTTTGAGTGCCCCCGTTTATGTTTCTACTCCTGTGGGAGATTCTCTTATTGTGGACCGTGTTTAATGGTCATGTTTGGTTACTATTTGTGGTTTTGAGACCAGAGCGGATTTATTATTACTCGGTATGGTTTACTTTGATATTATTCTGGGCATGGACTAGTTGTCTCCCCATCATGCTATTCTTGATTGTCACACCAAGACCGTGACGCTTGCTATGCCAGGTATTCCGCGTATTGACTAGAGTGGTACTCTAGATCATACTCCCAGTAGAGTTATCTCTTTTCTTAAGGCTCAGCGTTTGGTTGAGACGGGGTGTGCCGTGTATTTAGTATATGTGAGAGATGTCAGTGTTGATACCCCCTCTGTTGATTCAGTTCCAATGGTACGAGATTATCCCGATGTGTTGCCAGCTGATCTTCCGGGCATGCCGCCCGATGGAGATATTGATTTTGGCATTGATCTGTTGCCGGGCACGCAGCCTATTTCCATTCCTCCGTATCGCATATCTCCTCCTAAGTTAAAGGAGTTGAAGGATCAATTGCAGGAAATGCTTGGTAAGGGTTTTATTCAGGCTAGTGTTTCACCATGGGAACCTCCTGTCTTGTTTGTGAAGAAGAATGATGGTTCTATGTGTATGTGCATTGATTATCGCCGGTTGAACAAAGTTACAGTGAAGAACCGTTATCTTTTGCCTCATATTGATGATCTATTTGACTATCTTCAGGGCGCACAGGTGTTTTCCAAGATTCACTTGCGCTCGGGTTACCATCAGTTGAAGATTCGGGAGTCAGATATCCCGAAAACTATCTTCAGGACTCGGTATGGTCATTACGAGTTCCTTGTTATGTCATTTGGGTTGACTAATTCCCCAGCAGCTTTTATGCATTTGATGCACAGTGTATTCAGGCCACATCTTGACTCATTCGTTATTGTTTTTATTGATGATATTCTGGTGTATTCCTGGAGTCAGGAAGATCATGAGCAGTACCTGAGGACAGTGCTTCAGACCCTGGGAGAGAAGAAATTATATGCAAAGTTCTCAAAATGTGAGTTTTGGATGAGTTCTGTGGCATTCCTAGGCCACGTAGTATCGAGTGAGGGTATTTGGGTAGATCCGAAAAAGGTGGAGGCCGTGCAGAGTAGGCCCAGTCCCTCCTCAGCTATAGAGATTCGCAGTTTCCTTGGCTTGGCGAGTTATTACCATCGCTTTATGGAGGGGTTTTCATCGACTGCGACCCCTATGACTAGGTTGACCCAAAAGGGTTACCCATTTTAGTGGACAGAGGAGTGTGAGGCGAGCTTTCAAAAGCTCAAGACAGCTTTGACTTCAGCCCCAATCTTGATGCTGCCTACTGGTTCGGGGTCTTATACAGTTTATTGTTATGCCTCACGGGTTGGACTTGGAGTGGTGTTGATGCAGGACGGTAGGGTGATTGCCTACGCATCCAGACAACTGAAGATACATGAAAAGAATTACCCTGTCCATTACCTTGAGTTAGCTGCTATTGTTCATGCCTTGAAGATCTGGCGTCATTATTTGTACGGGGTGCCTTGTGAGATCTATAATGACCATCGGAGTTTGCAGCATTTCATCAAGTAGAAGGACCTGAATATGCGTCAGAGGAGATGGTTAGAGTTGTTGAAGGATTATGATATCACTATCCTGTATCACCTGGGCAAGGCCAATATGGTGGCAGATGCCTTAAGTCGGCGAGCAAAGAGTTTGGGTAGTTTGGCATATTTACCAGCTTCAGAGAGGCTGATGGCGATGGATGTTCAGGCCCTAGCCAGTCAGTTCGTGAGATTGGATCTCTCGGAGCCCAGTCGGGTTCTAGCTTGTATGGTTTCCCGGTCTTCCCTATTTGACAGTATCAGGGAGTGGCAGTATGATGACCCTTATTTTCTTGTCCTTCAGGACAGGGTCCAGTGTGGCGATGCTAGAGATGTGACCATCGGGGATGATGGGGTATTAAGGATGCAGGGCCAGATTTGTGTGCCCAATGTTGATGGGCTTCAAGAGTTGATTCTAGCAGAGGCCCATAGTTCGCGGTATTCCATCCATCCGGGTGCCGCAAAGATGTATCAAGACTCTAGGTAGCACTATTGGTGGAGGCGGATGAAGAAGGATATAGTTGATTATGTGTGTAGATAACTCAAGTGCCTGCAGGTGAAGTGTGAACACCAGCGTCCAGGTGGGTTGCTTCAGAAGATAGAGATTCCGGAGTGAAAGTGGGAGCGTATCACCATGGATTTTGTATCTGGACTCCCACGGACCTTGAAGAAGTTTGATTCCATTTGGGTCATTATGGATCGGCTGACCAAGTCCTCTCATTTCATTCCTGTGTGTACCACTTATTCATCGGAGCGGTTGGCAGAGATTTATATCAGGGAGATCGTTTGTTTGCATGGTATTCCAGTTTCTATCATTTCAGATAGAGTTACTCAGTTTACATCGCGGTTCTGGAGAGCCGTACAGCACGAGTTAGGCACTCAGGTGGAGTTGAGCACAACATTTCACCCCCAGATGGACGGACAGTCCGAGCGCACCATTCAGATTCTGGAGGATATGCTCCATGCGTGCGTGATTGAGTTTGGAGGATCTTGGGATCATTTCTTGCCATTGTCGGAGTTTGCTTATAACAACAATTATCAGTCCAGCATTCAGATAGCACCGTATGAGGTTTTATATAGTAGGAAGTATAGATCTCCGGCGGGTTGGTTTGAGTCGGGTGAAGCCAGGCTATTGGGCACTGAGATGGTTCAGGATGCGTTGGTGAAGGTTAAGGTGATTCAGGATAGACTCCGTATAGCCCAGTCCAGACAGAAGAGTTACGCGGACAGGAAGGATTGTGATGTTTCATATATGGTTGGTGAGTGGGTTCTGCTTCGTGTCTCGCCTATGAAAGGCATCATGAGGTTTGGGAAGAAGGGAAAGCTGAGTCCGAGGTTTGTTGGCCCTTTTGAGATCTTGAGGCGAGTTGGTGAGGTTGCTTATGAGCTTGCCTTACCTTCCAGCCTAGCCGGAGTTCATCTGGTACATGTTTCGATGCTTCGGAGATATCACGGTGATTCGTCGAACGTGTTGGATTTTAGTTCAGTCCAGTTGGACAAGGATCTATCCTATGTTGAGGAGCCAGTGGCTATTTTGGACAGGTAGATCATAAATTTGAGGTCAAAGAACATAGCTTCAGTGAAGGTTCAGTGGTGGGGTCAGCCGGCCGAGGAGGTGACTTGGGAGACCGAGCAGGATATACGCAGCCAGTACCCTCATCTTTTCACTACTTCAGGTATGTTCTCTATGCTCGTTCGAGGATGAACGGATGTTTAAGTGTAGGAGGATGTAACGACTCAGCCGGTTATTTTTGGAATTTACGCCCCGATCCCCCATTAACTGCTTCCCCTAAGTTCATTTATGTTGTTTTGGTTTGCCGGGACGTTCGGTGTTAGGATTCGGAGTGTTGGGACACTTAGTCCCTAAATGAGAGCTTAAGTGTTGAAAAATGGTATGTAGTCAGAATAGTGTGAATACGACCTCGGAATGGAAATCCGATGGTTATGTTAGCTTCGTTAGGTGATTTCGGGGTTGGGAGCGTGTTCTGAATGTATTTTGGAAGTTCGTAGCTCATTTAGGCTAGAAATGCCAAAGTTTAAATTTTTGAAGTTTCCAATCCGATAGTGAGTTTTTGATCTTAGTGTCGGATTGGAATTCCGGAAGTTGCAGTAGCTCCGTCATGCCATTTGGGATGTGTGTGCAAAATTTCAGGTCATTCGGACGTGTTTTGATTAGGTTTTTGATTGAAAGCGTGTTTTGTTGGAATTTGAAGTTTTTAGGCTCGAATATTTGATTAATTTGTGTTTCCGGTGTTGTTTTAGGTAGTTTAAGGATTGGTACAAGTTTGACCGATGTTTTGGGATATGTCCGTAGTTTGGTTGAGGCCTAAAGGGCCTCGGGTGTGCTTCGGATGCTCAACGGAGCACTTTTGTGTTGAAAAGTGTTGCAGATTTTCCTTCAGTTCTGCTGCAGATCCCCCTTCTATGCGATCGCATCATCACCTTTGTGATCTCATAGTGTATTCCAAAGGGGTTCCCAATTCCTTCTATGCGATCGCATAGCCTTGTTCGCGACCGCATAGTTATGCTTCCTCCTCTTCTGCGATCGCATGACCACATATGTGTTCGCATAAGCCATTTTTTGGGCCTTCTAAATTTTCTCTTCTACGATCGCATTGCTCTGTATGCGTTCGCATAGACCAACTTCTGGTCCCTCAATAATTACTCTTCGCGATCGCATTCCCTCTCTTGCGATCATATAGAACAAAATCCCTGGGCAGTATTTAACATTTTAAAACAAGGGTTTAGCCATTTTTGATAAAACTCAAGCTAGAGAGCTCGGATTTGGGAGCATTTTTGAGGGGTTTTCAAGAGCATCAATTGGGTAACGATTCTATACTCTCTTATGCTTAATACCCACTAATCTAATCACGAATTCATCTTTAAATTTCGGAATTTTGAATGGAAAATTGGTAAAAGTCCATAGACCAAACTATTGGGTTTTGAGTGGGCATTTGACCTCCGATTTGGGACATTCTTATATGGTTAGACTCGTGAGAGTATGAGGGTTCTAAAAATGTAAAAATTATTCGATTCCAAGACGTTGTCCTGAGGGGCATTTTGGTCATTTTACCTATTTTCGCGCCCTAGCGTTAAATTTAATAGTGGAATCAGTTTTTTGCAATATTATTTATGATATGTAATCGAATTGAATAGATTTGGCCCATTTGGAGTCGGATACTCGTAGCGAAGGCGTGGTTCCTAGTGATATTGAATCGGTTCGAGGTAAGTGGCTTGTCTAACCTTGTGTGGGGAGCTTTTCCCTTTAGGACATTATCCTTGAATATTGAATGCCTCGTATGTGAGGTGACGAGCGCGTACTTGAGCTAATTGTTGTAAAACCATTTCTACTTGAAGTAATTAAATTGAGTTTCCTGTTTACATTGTTCATTTTAGAGTGTAAGTTTAACTTGTGCTAGTTCAGAGATGCATGTTTAGCTGACATACTTGCTTAATTGTTTAACTGTACTAGTTGTACTCTGTAAAGCATGTTAGGCTACAATTTGTTATTCCTTGTTCTGATTTTTGCATTTATCCTGAGATTTGAGTTGTTGTTGTTGTTTGTTTGTTTAAATTGGGACTACGGGACGACTTCCCAGGATATCCCCCATGTACTTGATATATTCTGGATTGAGGGTGCGGGATACCAAAAGATCCCTAGCACATGTATTTCTATATATATTGGGATACCAAGAGATACCCGGCTTACTTATTGAGGATACCAAGAGATCCTCGGGATACCAAGAGATCCCTAGTGCATATGATGAGGATACCAAGAGATCCTCGGGATACCAAGAGATCCCCGACTATTATTCCCTTTTGAGAGCATTATTCCTTGTATTGTTACCTTCCGTATTTATCTGGTTTAGATTCTTGCTATAGACTTTATTTAAATTGTTTCCATTATCGTATTACTTATTATGTTTTATCTCACTAGGGCCCTAACATTCCTCGTCACTACCCCACCGAGGTTAGGCTTGGCACTTACCGAGTATCGCTGTGGTGTACTCATGCCCTTCATGCACATGTTTTTCATGTGCAAATCACCCAGATACCTCTACTCAGGCACACTATCAGTAAGGCAGGAGGACTACGGAGCCTTCGAGGTACATCTGCTGCGTCCGCAGACCGACGAGTCTCCCTCTTACTCTATCTATAGTACTTAGTTTTCTTTCTTCCGGTTGCTATATATTCTGGAGTTTGGAGCCATTACTATACAGTTCTGTAGCCTGTGTTGCTAGTGAGTTTTTGGGTTTTGGGAATTGCTTTAGACTTAGGATATTGAGTTGTACATGCCGAGCGGCATTCAGTACAGTTTCCTTTAGATATTTAATTTGATGTTCTCTATTTTTCTGCAATTATTATATTTCAGCAATGTTAGGCTTACCTGGTCGTGGGGACCAGGTGCCGTCATGACATGTTCACTGTTGGTGAACTAGGGTCGTGACAAGATCCTACCGCTGTGCACTGGAATTACAATAAATTAGTGGTGACCTATAAGGGCAAAGAAATCTCAAGAGAAGTTCAAGAAAATATTCCTGTTGAAAAGTATTCCAATTTGGAAGAGGTGAACAACGCCACTAAAAAGCGCTTCCAATCTAAAAAGCACGTGAGTGCCGAAGAAACAGAGGACTTCTTTCAAAAGATAAAAATGGCGGATTATGAGGTGATCGACCAGCTTTAAAAATCTCCCAAACAAGTCTCTTTGTTATCTCTGTTGGTGAACTCCACCGAACATCAAAAGGTATTGATCAAGACCCTTAATGAAGCATATGTGCCTGCCGAGACTTCTGTAGAGCAATTGGAGAGAATGGCAGAAATATTTTTCGCAATCAACCAGATCTCCTTCAACAAAAATGACTTGCCCCCAGAAGGGGCCGCACATAACAAAGCCCTACACCTAACGGTCAAATGCGAAGGGTACTACGTAAAAAGGGTTATGTTGGACGGAGGCTCTAGGGTAGACATCTACCCACTCTCAACTCTATAGTGTATGGAAATCGGGACCGAAAGAATTCGACCCAACAATGTCTGTGTACGTGCCTTCGATGGCATAAAAGGGTCACAATTGGAGAGATCGATCTGATTCTGACCATCGGCCCAGTAGACTTTGAAGTAACCTTCCAGGTTTTGGACATGGACACATCCTACAATTTTCTTTTGGGGAGGCCATGGATTCATGCAGCTGGGTCTGTACCCTCTACTCTTCACCAGATGGTGAAGTTCGAGCATAAGGATCAAGAGATTGTGGTCCATGGGAAAGATAAGCAATCAATTTATCGGGACCCATCAGTCCCATGTCTTGAAGCAAGAGAGGGGAGTGAGCACATAGTTTATCAGGCCTTTGAAATTGTGGTCGCAGACTAGTACGAAGAAGGATACCCTTGCCCCAACCCTTCCTTTATAATGCATCAATCATGGTGGCCAAAGAGATGATCAGACATGGCTTCAAACCAGGGAAGGGACTCGGGAAATCATTGCAAGGGATAGCTGAACCTATCACCCTGCCTGGCAGTGAAAAGTTCTTTAGAGTAGGCTTCCGACCCACTCTAGCTGATGTAGGATGTGCAGATGATAGAAATGATGGTTGGGTCTTGCCTCGCTGGTGCCACATTTTTACAGAACATTTGTCAAGCCGAAATATAACGAAGAAGAGGAAGATGAGGCCTTTACGGTCGAAGAGATTGAAGAGATCTCTAGGGCAATAAGGAAGCTACTATATGAAACCCACATGGTCTAGTCGGGGGAAGGCTCAAGCACCGCTGAGGTGCTGTATATGGGACCTAACGCCAAGCTACAGAATTGGAAGGCTACACCATTCCCAATCAGGCGGGAGTCCCGGTAGACCTGTCCTGCCACTCTTTCTGCATCACGAGTTATTCCAGGGTGTAACTCAGATGTTTTTCTTTAGTTTCCTGTCTTTTAAATTTCAATGTAAGCACTATTATCTTCACATTCAATGAAATGAAATCAATATCTCATTGTTTATCTTTCTTTATTCCTTTTGATTTTTGTTATTTTTCTCTTTATTTCTTCTTTCAGTTCTAATAATGCGGCTTTAAATAACATGACATGCTTGCGGAATTCACTCTCAGATCCAAACATGCTGTCTAAATGCGAAATAATGAACCAAGAACCAGACTATGATGAAGAAAAGGCTTTTAGGGAAATAAATCGAGAATTGGAGCAATTTGAGAATAAACCTAAGCCAAACTTAAATGATATTGAGCCGGTAAACTTGGGTAATTCAGAAGAGGTCCAAGAGACGATGATAAGCATTCACGCAAATGAAAAAACTAGGGATGCTTTGGTCCAACTCTTGTTTGAGTTCAAAGATGTGTTTGCTTGGTCATATGACGACATGCTAGGACTCAGTATTGATTTGGTGGTTCATAAGTTGCCAACTTACCCTAATTTTCCCCTGTTCAGCAAAAGCGAAGAAAGTTTAAAACTAATATAAGTGACACGATCAAAGAAGAGGTCACAAAATAATTGAAAACGAGGGTGATGCAAGTTGTTCGATACACCACTTTGTTAGCCAATGTAGTTCTAGTGCCAAAGAAATACGGTAAAACCCGAGTGTGTATGGATTATAAGGATATGAACAAAGCAAGTCCTAAGGACAATTTCCCTTTGCCAAACATCCACATCCTCATGGACAACTGTGCCAAACATGAGATACAGTCTTTTGTGGACTGTTATGCTGGGTATCACCAAGTCCTAAGGGACGAGGAAGATGCAGAGAAGACATCGTTTACAACACCTTGGGGAACCTATTGCTACAGGGTCATGCCAAAGGTTCGAATAATGCCGGGGTAACCTACATGAGAGCCATGACCGCCATTTTCCATGATATGATGCATCAAAAGATAGAGGTGTATGTGGACGACGTGATCATCAAGTCCAAAACTCAGGATGACGATGTGCGGGATTTGAGAAAATTCTTTAAGCGGCTGCGTAAATATGATCTGAAGCTGAATCCAGCCAAATGTGCATTTGGGGTTCCATCTGGCAAACTTTTGGTATTCATAGTCAGTCGGAGGGGCATCGAGTTAGATCCAACAAAGATAAAGTTCATTCGAGTTTTCCTTCTCCGAGAACTAAGAAAGATGGTATGAGCTTGCTCGAAAGATTAAACTACACCAGCCGGTTCATTTCCCAGTTGACATCCACATGTGAACCCATTTTCAAGCTGTTAAAGAAATACGCATCAATTAAATGGACAAACGAGTGTGAAGAAGCTTTCAACAAAATCAAAGAATACTTGTCGAATCCGCCAGTATTGGTCCCACCTGAACTATGAAGGCCCCTCTTCTTATATCTGATAGTCTTGGAAAAATCTTTTGGGTGCGTCCTCGGACAACATGACATGACCGGGAGGAACGAACAGGCAATCTACTATTTGAGCAAAAAGTTCAGAAGCTGTGAGGCCAAGTATACCTTGTTGTAAAGAACTTGATGTGCTTTAACTTGGGTTGCTCAGAAGCTGAGGCATTACTTGCTGGCCTACACCACCTACCTCATTACCAGGTTGGACCCTTTAAAGTACATATTCCAGAAACCAATGCCCACTGGGAGGTTAGCAAAATGGCGGATATTGCTCACTGAATTTGACATAGTTTATGTCACTCGCACGGCAATGAAAGCCCAGGCATTAGCAGATCACTTGGCTGAAAATCTAGTTGTGATAAGTACCAACCTTTGAACACCTACTTCCCTGATGAAGAGGTAAATTCAGTTGAGGCAATATCCGAGGACACCAATGCTTGAAAAATATTCTTTGATGGAGCGGTAAACGCAAAAGATGTTGGAATTGGGGCCATCTTGATCTCACCCAATGGTCAACATTATCCGGCCACAACCAAGCTTCGGTTCTTCTGCACAAACAACACTACCGAGTATGAAGCATCCATTATGGGTATGAACATGACCAACGACCAAGATGTCGAACAGCTAGTGATCATGGGAGATTCAGATTTGATTATCCGACAAGCTCAAGGAGAATGGGAAACCCGGGATGTCAAGCTTATTTCTTATAAGAAACATGTGGAAGAACTTGGCAAGTTATTCAAGTTGATAGATTTCAGGTACATCCCTCGTTGCCATAACGAACTACTGATGCACTTGCCACTTTGGCCTCGATGCTGCCATACCCAGGCAATACCCATATTGATCCCATGGAAATCCAAATCAGGGAAAGGCATGGCTACTATAATACGTTTGAGGTAGAACAAAATGTTCAGCCATGGTATCATGACATTAAAAGGTGTTTGAAAACCAAAGAATTCCCCCAAGCAAGCCAGTGGAGACCAAAAGAGAACCATTAGGCGGCACGCAAGTGGTTTCTTCTTCAACGGTGATGTCTTGTACAAAAGGACTCCGGATCTCAACTTATTAAGATGTGTTGATGCCGAAGAGGCTAGAAGGATCATGTATGAAGTGCACACGGGAGTGTGCGGAGCCCACATGAACGGGTTTGTTTTGGCAAAGAAAATCCTCTGAGCAGGCTACTACTGGATGGCCATTGAAAAAGACTACTTCAATTTTGTTCGGAAATGTCACCAGTGTCAGGTGCACGATGATTTGACTCATGCACCTCCCACGGAATTGCATCCCATGTCATCGCCATGGCCATTTGTTGCTTGGGGCATGGACGTCATTGGGCCAATTGAGCCAAAAGCCTCAAATGGGCACAAATTCATGCTGGTCGCCATCGACTATTTCACAAAGTGGGTCAAAGCAATCACTCTCAAATCTGTCACAAAGAAAGTTGTAGTAGATTTTGTGCACTCCAATCTTATCTGCCATTTTGCTATCCTTGCAACTATTATCACAGACAATGCTGAGAACTTGAATAGTCATTTGATGGGGAGATATGTGAACAATTCAAAATAATGCATCGGAACTCCACTCCTTTTCGGCCTAAAGCCAATGGTGCAGTCGAAGCAGCGAACAAGAACATCAAAAAGATTTTGAGAAAGATGATTCAAAGTTCCAGGCAGTGGCATGAAAAGTTGTCTTTTGCATTGTTTGGATATTGCACTACTATGCGCACATCAATCGGAGCAACCCCATATCTTTTGGTTTATGGCACTGAAGCCGTAATATCCACGGAAGTCAAAATCCCTTCTCTCTGTATCATTGTGGAAGCTGAAATCAAAGACAGTGAGTAGGTCAAAACTCGTTTGGAATGGTTTACCTTGATTGACGAAAAGCAGATGGCCGCAGTCTGCCACGGGCAGTTGTATCAACAAAGAATGGCCCGTTCCTACAACAAGAAAGTGCGGCCTAGTATCTTTGAAGTGGGACAACTCGTTCAGAGGCGTATTCTTCCCCATCATCAGGAAGAAAATGGGAAGTTCGCTCCCAATTGGAAAGGCCCATACATCATCAGAAAGATATTGCCAAGAGGAGCATTGTACTTGGGAGACATTGAAGGAAATGATCTCAAAGCAGCTGGAAATGCAGGTGCAGTCAAAAGGTACTATGTCTAATCTTTCTGCAGTGACAAAATTATTCGATTGGGATGTCGAAGGCTTTCATTTCTCGCTATCCCAAACACTCCAATCCTTTAAGCCGGTTACCTTTCTTTAGTTACCCTCTTTGGAACTCGAAGACGTTTGTAAAACAAAACAAAAAAAAAACAAACAAAATCAAAATGTTCCCTGAACTACGTTTGAATTGATTCCGAAAGGATACGTAGGCAACCCCTCTCTGGGGTTCAGTCACACCAAAATAAAAATCCAATTTTCCCCAAAAGTGAAACTGGCAAAGATATTATAATGATTTGGCGATGATCCCGTTTGAACGGTTCCAAAGTTGTGTCACACCTCCTTTTTACCGAATTACTACACCACAGGAAGCGATATAATAAAGGGAGGAGTTTTTCCACTTAAAGGACAGTCGGAACGGGATTTATTTATTTAAATTCAGAGTCACCACTTGAGAGATTAATGGTGTCCCAAGTCACCGATTGAATCCCGAACCGAGGAAATATGACTCTGTTAACAGTCTACGAACCAAAAATCCGGATAAGGAATTCTGTTAATCCGGGAGAAGGTATTAGGCACTCCCGAATTTCGTGGTTCTAGCACGGTCACTCAACTGTTGTATTTATTTTTATCTGATTTCTAGATATATTCCATTTTTTATGTGCATTTATTAATATTTCGCTTAATTATTTAATTTTACAAGAATTACAACATCGTGAAAATGTATTCCGGACCACACCGTACCAGTACGCCTGTGGTCTTTAACATATTTCGACTTCGTTGAGATTTAGATTTGGGTCACATAAATGTACACCCATACTTAAGAAAGTATATTATTATAAATCGCGCCTAAAGCATCTACGTCTATGTTATCTTTCGGAAAAGACCGTAAAATTCGCTAAACGGTCCTTCCAAGTCTAAAATTTTATATAGCAATTTATTTGAGGGCCCCAGGCCAACCTTAAGGTAAACTGCATTCTCTATTTGTTTTGTCCTAAAAAATAGAAAAATCTAATTGACTTCATTATTCCAATGTTTTACTTACTATTCATCCTTTTCCGGAAAATTGTGGCCTTAAACTGAACAGAATATAATCTGAACTTTAAGCTCAAAAAATATGCCAACTTTATGAAAACATGAAGTGAGTTACAAGCCATTCTTTACCTATATTCATGCAACTGGGCCAAGTTTAGCCCAGCTTGTAGTTTAATTAATCCACATACTTATTAATAATCAATTTCCGGCGTTAATAACCCTACTTAGAGAAAACAAAACGCAAACTGAAATTTAACTTGTCAGTCTAATCTCAAAAGGCTAGTGAATCAATTAGCTAGTTGTTTTGGTATCCTAATTTAAACATAACTAATAACTAAGCAGGACTTATACGATCACATCATTAATGGTTCAAACAGATCAAATCTCATCCAACGAACTCGTGGTTCACATAATGTAAAATAATGTTTGGAAATTTGATGTTGATTAGAAATGAGCTACCCGTAACTAAGCTTAATGAATTACACATACTTATTTTTTCAGTTGATTTCTATTTGAGTTGTGACTACAATCATACTAATTCCTATTCTCCATTAAGCTCCTATGATTATGCTTCTTATTTTCTCGAACTAACGACTAGCAATAAAATTCTGAATTCTAAAACCAAAACAAACTAACAGAACTGATATAGAACTCGAATGCTTTTAAACAAATATTAAACTAATTCAACAGTCTACTAATTAACATGTTTCAAATGAAACTATTCTACTGTGGTAAACTATGAAATTATAAAGTTCAAACAGTCCAGGTTTATATAGTTCATTACATTTTGGACTACTCCTGATTGAATACACATTTTTCAGCTAAATTCTACATACATCAGACTTAATTGTAAAAATCAGAAAGTAAACAAATATCAATCGAATAACTTCATTTCTTCAGCTTGTCATTACAGCTTCACAATCATTATGGGATGAGAAGAGATACCTGGAAATAAGAGGTAAATCAATGAGAATCTACTTGCAATCAATAGAAAACAGGATCAGCAATGGCAGTCTAACAGCAAATCGATACACAGCTTCGATATCAACATAAATAAGCCCAGCAAATAGTAGATAAGACCAGCAGGAACAATAAACCACCAGAAAACCAATATTTGAGTGATATTTGTTCAAATCCTCTATCGCAATTGACAACCAAATCAATATAACTTTCAAACTACCCTAGGAATCAATGTAATAGTAGGAATTTTTAATTGTTTTTGATATTTTTGGAAGTTCTGAAACAGAGAACTCTGAGAATTAGGTCGAAAATGGTAGAAAAACTCTAAGCTGATTTTAGATTTTTCCAACTTCAAAAAACTACTAAAGAGAGGCCACATGAGGCCTATTTATAGAGTGTAAGGGGAGGGAAATTTGAATTTCAGCATTTTACCCATTAGTCCCTCCCATTATTGCAATTGTACCCTTATTCTTTATCAATTATCCTACTTCTGCCCTTTATTTGTCAGAAATTGTACCAAATACCCATCTAGAACCTTCTACATCTAGTGTAATTCCCCTTTTGCCCCCACCTCTAATTAATTTTTACTGAACTGCCCTTTCATATTGCCCATACTACCCCTACCTCTTAAGAATTATTACATTTAACCTCTTTTCTATCCCCAAACTAACCCTGATACTAAACCCTATTTACCCCACGACCCCACTGCCCTTTTACCCTTCTGCCCTTGGACTTGTTTAGCTTTTATGAAATTACCCTAACACTATTTTCTCAGAATTACCAAACAAAATATGGTCTAATCAGCTATACTTCAATCAAACTAGCAATACCATTATCTAAAAGCTAATTAATACAAAACAAAACTAAACCAACAATGATCAGAATCAAAGAATTGATGATAACAGTATTGAAACAATTCCAGAAAAAAGTCAACAAAATCTAATATTCATAAAAACCTAATTAATATCGACAATTAATACCGAAAATTATCAAAGGTTATCTATTTAATTGCTAAGACTAATTTACTTATTAAGATTTATTTTATTATTATTCTCTTCCTTTAGTTTCAGAACAGTAGCAAATTTACCAAACGAAGATGGAGAAATGACAATAAAAAAGAATCAAGAATCAGAGGCGGATAAACAAACGAACATACAAAATAAAAATCAAAGAACAAAAGAAGGAAAACACTTAGCTTTTCGTTGTTTTTTTTTTAGGCTTTTCCTTTCTTTCTTTATTCTTTTCTTTCTTTCTTCTTCTCTTTCTTTCTTCCGTTTTTTCTTTCTTCAAATTTCTTGACTTTTCCCGGCAGACCCCTTTTTAATATATATTTTGGTTTTTCTGATGAGTTTTGGGACTTAACAACTTCAGATATGGGTTAAGGGAGTCAATAGATGCTTATGGTGTGATTTTGGCTATTTTTGGGTAAAAGGTTATTTGCCATAACTAGGGTTCCAGCGAGGTTCAATTGAATATTCGAGATAAAGGAGGCTGATTCGAGACAAACAGGGTGCGTGGGTGGGAAAAGGGCGTTGAGAGGTATCCGGGGTGTTAATGGTGAAGGGTTTAGCTTAAGTTGTGTTCGCCGGAGTAGGGTTCCGGCGACCTTAAATCGAATATTCGAGGATTTCCGGGGTGTTTTGAGGGAAACGAGGTAGAGGGGTGTAACAAAGAACTCATGGCGGTTCAGGGGTGTATTTTGGAGGTTGAACTGAGGACATAGCGTCTCCCGCCGGCGAGGGTTCCGGCGAGATATGTTGAGAGAAAAGGGGGGCGGCTAGGGTTTCTGATGGGGAAGAAGGTGTGTGAAATGAATGGCATATACGTATAGTTGATATATTAAAAGGCTATGGGTGATTCCTGGCCGTTGGATTACATGGATCAATGGCCCAGATCATTCTAACACCTAAACGACACCGTCTGCTTTAAATGATGTCTCATTTCCAACTGTTAGATCATCAAGGATCAATGGCTAAGATTAATCCCTTAAAAGCGACGTCGTTTGATTATTGTATCTATTAACCTCGTCTGTTAGATGCCTTTATTTCGACGGCCCAGATTCATTGACCTTAAACGGGGTCGTTTTGGTGTTTATACTGGGCAGACCGGATATGGTCTTTTGGGCCTGTACTAGTACTACTATTTTGGGTTACTGATTTTTGGCCCAATTGTTTCCTTTTTCCTTTCTTTTGTATTTTCTCATTTTGTATTTTTTACCAATATTTTCCCTTGTATTTTTATTGTATTTTTGTATTATTATTTTCTGTATTTTTCCAATTTGTATTTTGTATTTATTTTCCTTTTAGATTTTTCTTATTTATTTTTCTAAACTCCGAAATTAAACTAACACTAGTTCTAAATATTTATTTAATAGCTATTTTATAATAATTCTAACTAAAACCCTAAAAATGTTATCTTCTTTTTTTTGATTTTCTATAATTTGTTCCCAAAAATGGATTGATACTAAAATTATGAAATTAAATCCTAATGCATATACCTTTTTTTTTGTATTTTTATATTTATTCTTTAGTATGAATTAAAATGCAACAATTAATACCAATTTCAACAAAAATCCGCCAAAAGTGGTAAAATAATAAGAAATTATTTATTTGGATCTTTTGGAATAAAATTGCTTAGGGCAAAAATCACGTGCTCACAAGTTGTAATTCTATCCAGATTCCTTTTTTCCCAAAAACTTGTTCAAGTCCTTCTGATCAATCAGTGAAAGGTTTTCAAAATCAGAGAACGCAGTTGTTTGGATTCGATGCAGTCATGATGAGAGAAATAAAATGAAAGAGTCTTATTTGGTAAAAACCTACGGGCACCGTAAGGCGATGGTGAGCAGAGAAATAGAAAATGAGAGAGTTTTATTAGTGAAAACTCGCAGAGAGCACTAAAAGGCGACGATGAGAAGAGAAATGAGAGAGGTCGATTGGCGAAAACCCACAAAGGGCGTCGTTGATCGAAAAGAAGAATCCCTCATCACCATTGGTATTGAAAGAGTCCTGGCAAGGTTTCTTGGTTTCAGAACACGGGTCGCAATGAGTTTATTAGAATTTGGATGGTTGTGCAGATCGGGTATCCAGTCCAAGAAGCATGCCATGCCTATTGAAGTCCGTATGCATCTCAGATAAGTCCTTCTTTCCTCCCTGAAAGGGACACTTCTCTTTAAAAATTCATTTCTTGTCCTTTACTTTTCCTTGAATTCCTTTCGGTCTAACTCTGTTTCCGAAACTAATACAAAGAAAAGGTGGCAATATTGGTTTTTACAGGGTCTTTCTTAATAAAAGCCAAGTCCAAATAAAAGCACCCAGCCTCGGCGAGTGCATCAAGTCGACCCTGACTGGCCATGAGGGTCGATGCTCTTAAACCCAAAGTTATTGAAAATGAAAGAAAGCCAAGTCAAAAGCCCCTAGAAGCAGAATAGAGTGAAAGGACCAAAGCCCAATACGGGCGAGCAGTCACGATAAACTTTGAAAAGTTGAGTCCTTAGGTTGTAGGAAAGAGATCAATCTTCAGAAAGGCCAGCAAGCAGCAGAGGTTCTCACCAAAAGTTGGGTCGAGATCAAATGATCCAAACCGTCAAGGCCACAAACCAAACACCGTTTCAAACTAACAATTGTTCTTTATTTGAAACAAGGAACAGTGCAATCCAAAGCTACCACGCAAGAAGTAGGTGCAACCAAAGAGAAACTGCGCAAGGACTAGAAACAGCTTTGCAGCAATAATCAGTTCGAAAGGGAAGTCTCTTCCAAATTCTTTCCTGCATTTTTACTCATTTTTCTTAAATAAATAAAAAAAAGAGGAAAATCCCAAAATCATGGTAGCATAGGGCCCCGTTCCCTAGTTGTCCCAGGCATAACCCAAGGACCTTTTTTTTTTATCCCGGCATAACCCGCGGATCTCCCTGGCATAACCCAAAGACCTTTTTCTTTTATCCCGGCATAACCCGCAGATCACCCTGGCATAACCCAAGGACCTTTTGCTTTTATCCCGGAATAACCTGCGGACCTCCCTGCATAACCCAAGGACCCTTTTTCTTTTATCCCGGCATAACCCGTGGACCTCCCTGGCATAACCCAAGGACCTCTTGTCTTTTATCCCGACATAACCCGTGGACCTCCCTGGCATAACCCAAGGACCTTTTTCTTTTATCCCGGCATAACCTATGGACCTCTCTGGCATAACTCAAGAACCTCTTTTCTTTTATCCCGACATAACCCGTGGACCTCCCCGATATAACCCGGTGATTCTTTTCTTTTCCGGCATAACCCGGTCATTGTTCTAGCATAACTTGGAAATCTACCCAATTTAGTGCTTCATTCCCTATTCCCAAGGATACACACTCCTGATTTTTATTACTTTCTATGAAGAAGGATACACACTCCTGTTTGTTTTGGGTATCTGAGCAGGTTTGAACTCGAGGCACAGGATTTGAGATGACCAAACGAATGAGTCTCAATCCAAAATAAGGAAAACAAGAAAAAGAACAAAAAAGAAGCGAACTCAAAGTGGTGAAGTGGAGAAAGATGCGGACTGTTCAAGATATGATCCCGCCTTGATCCAAAAAGCCAAAGAAGAGAGAACCGACACCTACAGCTGACGAGCATCAAGATTCAAATCGGAGTCCATAGCAAGAACCAGCTAAGATTTAAGATCAAGCTTTAAGAGATTTATAGATAGGAATCTTATAACTCGTAGTTGATAGGCTTAGCTAGTTTAGCTTGTTATTTTCCATTTTTGGTGTAATAAGGAGCTCAGCAAGTAGAGACAATAGCAACAGCAGCTGAAATCACAACTTTCTCGGTAGTCCCAACTACCAAAACTTCCAGAACTACACTGACCTGATTCCTTTATAGGCAAGGATATGTAGGCAACCGTTGAAGCAAGGTTCGGTTAGATTATTTTCAAAAAATGCTTCTCATGGAGTTTCAAACAAGCAAAAATCTCTCGTAATTGCTCATTTTATCTTTGCTCGAAAACCCTTCGTGTCTCCGAGCAAAGAGGGGCAGCTGTGAGCACGTGATTTTTTCCATACGTGAAATACTCCTACAAAATATAAGAAAATAGATTTTTTCTCAATTATTTGACATTTTTAGGAGTTTATGTAGATTTCAATTAATTTTTTACATTTTTTCTTGCTTAGTTAAATTATGAAAATACCAAAAATCTCATTCATTGCATTTAGGATTCATTTTTATATTTTTAGGAGTAATTAATTGATTATTTTCTTTATTAAAAATGAAAATCACAAAATTGGCCAATTTCTACATTTTTATCCTTTTTATTGATTTTTCTCTTTTAATATAGGGTTAAGTAGCTTTTATAATTTTGTAATTAATTAATCAATTTAATTTCTCACATTTTAGATAATTTAGGGGGTTTTAATTGTAGGATTTTTAATTGAAAGAAAAAAAAAGAAAATTAGAAATAAAAGGAAGAATTGAAGAAAGGATTTATTTTTTTGAAATTGGGCCTTTTTTACACTTAAATTCGGCCGAGACCTGTCCAAATTACCCAAGAACCCAAGCCCAAATAATTAATCCACCCGGTCCAGACCCACCTGAAGCTAAACGACCCCGTTTCGCCCCAAATTGATCTGAGCTATTAGATCTTATCAATCCAACGGTTCGGAACTAATTTGTACTTAGCTATATTAGTGTCCTAACAAAGACCGACCCCCCCATTAGAACCCCTCCATTCATCTCTCATCCTCTCAAATGACAAACCCTAGCCGCCCTTTAATCCCTCACCGCCTCGCTGCAAACCACCCGCTGAAAATCGCTTTCGCCGGCGGTGATACTCTAATCGACCCCAAATTAACACCACAGATCCCATTCCTTCTCCTCCTTCCAAAATCTCCAATCCCCTTTCCTCGAATCCCCGCTAAGCCTCTCGAATCTTGAATCAAAGAAAGTCGGCCTAAACCCTAACTCACCCAAAAATCCCCAAATTAACATCATAGGATCCCCGCCATATCCTCATCCTAACTCCCCAACTAATTCTCTTCGAATCCCCACTGAACGGCTCAAATTTTGTATCTAAGATTCAAACCAAAACCCTAAAATTCTTCCTCTTCTTTTACTGATTGGCGTTTGGTCAAATGGACTTAAAACCTCCATTAATGATTGTTCTCTTCAAGAACAGTCAATTAATATTGGTGCAAAGTCCATATCACTTCCAGAATTTTGGATGAGACCTTGTGTTGATCCTGGGCCGTGTTTAATCAGATAAAACCCTTTTCTTCTTTTCTTTTAATCGTTTTATTTTGGTTTCTGTTTTGTCCCTTCTTTGCATGTATAATTTTTTTAGCAGCATGATTAGGCTTTTCTTCTTTTGTTTTCCCTTTGGTGTTAGTTAATTAATTCCTAAAGTTCCTTTTAATTAAAGCATGTTTAAAAGTTTAGAGTCATCTTAGATTTATATTTTGATCTAGTTTTGATTTCAATCTGTTAGTTTCTTTCCCTCTTCTTTTTGCTTGTTTAATTTCTATAACTGCATACTTGATTGTTCTTGTTTTTAGCAGCATGTTTAATTTTTTTTAATTTCTTTTTCTAAATTCATTTTAGTTTCATTCAGCAAAATTGCATAAGTTTACATATTAGGTTAATTGTTAACTCTCATTTGCTTCCTTCTTTATTGCTAATTCTGTCCTTAATGTGTGACGACCCGACCCGTCATCACCATTCCTTTTCCCCCATTTCCTGCTTTGTTATACTTCATTATCAGTATCTTGTGTGAACGAGTTGAATTGGGTTGATTTTTGGAAGGAAATGAGATACTTAGTCTCTTTAAGGAAGATTTGTTTTGGAAAAGTGAACCGGATGTTGACCTATGAGTTACAAGGCTCGGTTGTGGATTCCGATGATTCGGTTAGCTTCGGGGATGATTTGTGACTTAGGAGTGTGATTGGAAGTGATTTTGGAGGTCCGGTGTAGAATTTGGCTTGAACTGGCGAAGTTAGTATTTTGGCGAATTCCGGTTGATAGGTGAGATTTTGATCTGATGGTCAGAATGGAATCCTGAGAGTTGTTCTAGCTTCTTTAGGTGATTTTGGATACGTGTGCAAAATTTCAGGTTATTCGGAGGTAATTTAGTTGGATTTTTTATCAAATGCGTGTTTCGAAAGTTTTAGAAGAACTTAATCTTGAATCCGATGTAAATTTGTTGTTTTGATGTTAGTTTTGGTGTTTTGAGAGTGCAACTAAGTTTGAATGATCATATGTGACGTGTTGGTATGTTCGAATGCGGTCCCGAGGAGCTCGGGTGAGTTTTGGATAGGTTTGGACTGCGTTGTGCTCGTTTTTCTTATGCTTCGACGTCGTTTCTTCAAGCATAAATGATATCCTATTGAATAAATGAGCTCCAATTGCTGTTTTTAATGAAGTATTAGATTCGTATCATAATTACAGACTCATAGCAAAAAGAATCATCGAATTTGGACATCGTATGAGGATTTTATGGCTAATTTACCAAGGTTACCCAGATTTTCAGGTTAATGACGATATTGACCCTAACGGCATATTAAAAACCTGCACTATTTACAAATCTTAAAACCTACATATCTCCTTCAATATAAGGTCAAATTGAGTGATTCAAAATCCTAAATTCATCAGAATTTCAGAAGGAATCCATTGGGAGTAGTAAAACGCGTGAGCGGTATACCTATAATGAGAAGGTCGAGTTTTCTTCCAATTCTTGAACGGGAAGAAGCTTCTGAGGTGATTTTTAAGAGAGAAAATCAGTGGGCATCACAGAGGTAAGTGATTTAATTATTAAAACTCATTTATGGGTGATTATAGGTCATAATCCCAGCCTTTAATTCATGAAAAATAGTAGTAAAATAGGATTTTGGGGCCTGAGATTATGAGAACTTTAGGGGTCAATTTGAAGGGTCAAACGGACTCTGATTTTGGTATTCTTTATATGTACAGAATCAAGAGAAGATGAAGAACACTTTTATGTAAAAATTTCCGAGTTTCAAGAAGTGGGCCCCGGGCTCGGGTTTTGTCAATTTCGGGATTATTGATATTTTTGATTATTTTCGATTGGGTTTTTATCCTCTAGCATAATGTGACGTATTCGTTGTGGTTTTGGTCAGATTCGATGTGCGAGGAGGTCAATTTGAGAGGCAAGGGCATAGCGAGCTAGGATTTTGGCCGGCTTGAGGTTAGTAATAGATGTAAATGCTGTGTTGAGGGTTTGGAACCCCAAATTTGCACATTGTAGTGCTATGTTGAGGTGACTTGCACGCCGGATAACGGTCGTAGGATAGAGCACCGTCAGAGATCGTGACTTGGTCTGTCCAGCTTAATAAAATTTCTACCTAATTGATTGAAGCTTAGTAGATATCCTTATAAAAATGGATTAATTATCATAATTGGGCTTCGTGCCAACTGCTTGAATCCTTCAGGGATTGCTCTTACTAGTTTCTTACTACTTTTACATATAATTGAACTCAGTCCTAGTATTTGACAGTGTTTTTGCAACTCAGCCTTTTTTTTTCTCAAACATGGAACCTAAATAATATTTCTAATGATGTTTGGGCTGAATATTTATATATTATTGTGCCCGAGAGGCTTATATGATTCTGGACTGAGTATGGGATCAGGCTGCGCGCCGTAGCAGTATTATATTGATATTGATATGAGGCTTAGGGTCTAATGGATGCCACGAGATGGCTTGACATTGCGCTTGGGCCATAAGGGGCCCCTCCCAGAGTCTGCACACCCCCAGTGAGCGTCGTGGACGATAAATAAATGGAGCGGGCTGCACGCCGCAACGGGTACTAAAGAGTATCGTACTATTTGTTGCATTTCATAATTGATTGTCATTCATTTACTTATCTAATGCAGCATCATTATTTTCATTGGTTTATTGAGTTGATATTTTCTGGATTGAACTGCTGTAATTATAGCTTACATTGTGCCTATCCAAAATTTCTTACTCTCAGCCTTTATTTATGTTTATTACTCTCTGGGTTGGAAGTACTCACATTACTCCCTGCACCTTGTATGCTAATCTAGGTGCACCCACTAAGGCTGAGTGAGGATTTCTCTACCGAGCATCATATCTGGGAGCATCAAGGTAGCTGCATGGCATCCGCAGTCCTGATCTTCCCATCTAACCTAATTGCTTTATTTCCGCATTTTTTAGAGCAATATGTAGTAGGTTGGCACCCGAGTATTAGAGGCTCATACTTGTGACACCGGATTTTTCGGGTAGTGTAGTAGTATTTCCAATTGGGTATTCCGCATGTTTTAACTATATTTTAGAGTTTCAGTATTATGACTTAGTAATTATTTGTGTTAATTGAATCATGAACTGTATAAAAAGGGTTAAGGTTGTTGAATTGGTATTTCTTTCCTAGCAGTGTGTTGGGCGCCATCAGGACCGGGGTTGGTATCGTGATAAGTTGGTATCAGAGCCTAGGTTACTTGGTCTCGCGAGTCATGAGCCAGTTTAGTAAAGTCTCGTGGATCGGTACGGAGACGTGTGTACTTATCCTTGAGAGGCTGCAGAACCTTTAGGAAAACTTCACATTCTTGAATTCTTATCGTGCATCCTTGATTCAGCTTGAAAAGAAACTCTTGAAATTCCTTCCACGTGTTTGTACGCGCTCATGAGCGCTCAGTATCAGATGTGCCTTGATGGCTTGTGATTCCCCAATTGAGGGGTGAGATGTAATCTCTGTGAGTTTATGTTGGGCCAGTCTGGAGGACTTGAGGCCGGATCTTTTCCTATGGCCTGAGCACCGAGGTGCTGATTGTGTGAGCAAGTGTTTCAAACTTATATGTTCGGCATTGCCCATATTAGTGGGAGTGACGGTTGGTTAGCAACGTGGTGAGTATTTTAGTGCTGCAAGGTGCATCTGTGTGACTTGGAGGTGATGAGGAAGGCTTACTGGATGATAGAAGAACTATTAAGTGTTTGAATTCCATTGCAATTTGAGGTATTGCCTGAGTTATGGGCGCGTGAAGAATCATTTCATGTTTCCAGTTGAGAGTGAAGTAAAAATTTTATGTTGCGGTATGAGTTCAGACTCAGGAAGACTAAGCGACTGCGTACAGTTTAGGACGGTGGAAAGTATAAATAAATGGTAGTTGGAGGCAAAGCAGGTGGGTCATCTCCTACGGAGTGTTCTAAAGTTGTGTGATCCTTATGTTATCTATTAGAAGATCTCATTTACAAGTGAATAAAATGTGTTGACATCTAAATTGGATCCCCTAAAGAGTGGACTTAACTATTGTGTGAGTGAATGCGAGATTTGCAGAAGAGTTAAAAAAATTCTAGATTATTTATGTTTCCACAAGCTTATGAAGGATTGAGTTTAATCTCACTATGGTATTAAGGCAACAATGGAGTATGTGTGTTATGAGTTGTTGGGAGTGTTTTGATCCATGGCTTCGAGCCAAGTTGGGGAGTTTGCTATTGATTAGCTAATTGTACGGTTATGTGCTATATTGGTTCTGGTTTGAGGCATGTTGGCGAATCAGTTCTAGTTGCGGAAATTGAGCCGAGGATGGCACGAGTGAAGCAAAATTTTGACAAAGGTTATATGGTGCTTCGTAGATGTGTGAGAATCACAGGATGTCTTAAGCTGTTGTTGGTAAAAAATGCTCGGTGCATGGAGCAGGAAGATGTTTGTTTGTATTGGAATGAGGTCATATCCTATGGTGTCAGAGTGCTAATGAGGCACGGGTGGTTATGTTCGTTGATCAGGTGAATTGCAGTTTGAATAATAAGTAAATGACTATCAAGAATGGTTTTAATGTGTTCACGATTCTACATGAAACAATTAGGTATCTTAAGGTTGTGTATGTGGTTAGAGACTGTGTTTTCATTGGAAAAGGTCAAGACTTGTGGTATTTTTATGTTAATTATGGGATTCTATGTATCAGTATCTGGAAAGTAAAGGTAACAAATTTAGATTCGCAGGAAGTTCTTCAGAGTAAAGTATTTTGGAATGTGGTGTTTTTGGGAATATTTGAGAGAGGATTCAGTGGCTTTTGGGTCTTAGACAGTGTGGTCTTGTGCTTGGGTCTCGTGTAGTGAGCCTGGGTTGAGGAACTGTGGTGCTACAGCAAGGGGGAATATCAAGTTGATGATGAATCAGAAGGAAAATTAGATAGATGGAATAGCTTGATAGTAGACCGAATCGATATGGTAAGGATATGATTAATTCTTCGTATGTGTTCGGCGTAACGAGCCCTTACAAGTATTTTGAAGCAATGCTCTTGGGTTTTGATGGCTTGCTTAGGTTGGTCAAGTTAGAAGGATTCCGTCCTGGCAGTTTAATTTATGCAAACGAAATTGAGAGAGTTCTTGTTGATTTTTCCCGTGGTTGAAGAGGTGCATTTTCTACGAATATGAGAGACATGGAATGTGTAATAATTTTTCTTCTAGATGGGATCAATGGAAGTTCTTGACTATTTGAGTGCGTAGATGTCTGTGGCTCGGAAGGGAGATAAAAGTTTTTCTTCTATCCTTGGATGGTATGGTATATGCGGTATGTTGTGGAGGATCGAGATTTGCATGTACGAGGTTTCAGTTCAGTTCTGAAAAGAAGTTCATAAAACTCTTAGGTAACGGGTAGCCTCAGATAATCAAGGAAATGGTGCTGCTAATTGGAAGCGAATTGACGAGAGTATATGTCTCAGAAAAAGGGTAATGTGATTAAACTGATGATACTTCGGTAGTATTACGACATTTTCTTGTTGGATCAACTGGTGGTATTCGGGTTTGCTTGGTGGCACAGGAAATTTTAAAGAATCTATCGTGCAGTGATGGGGTATTTAACGTGTGGTATGCATTGGGGCGGCAAAATTGGGATCAGTATGATGATTCGTGTGCTATATGGAGTTGGAGACTAAGAGTTCTCATGTACAGGCTATGTCGTGGTTGTTGGTCATGTGTATTTGGCACCGTTTAGCGGCAATCGGGATTTGGAGGCTGGAGTGGATCTTTATTTGTTGGTATGTTAGATTTTGGATGTGATATTGAAATTCAGACTGGTTTTCTTAGTGTTAGGTGATGCTGAACTATTGCGCTACGGGCTAGGCCAGAAATGCCACGGGTTGAGTGGCGAGGTGCATTAGATTATGTTCTTGCAGAGTGATTTATATTTCAAAGACCCAACGGACGGCTGGGAAGGATTGATTTTCTTAATTGGGCCTTTGAGATGGATGTTAGTGCAGAGGTTCCTACCATTAGTTCCGTTCCGGTGTTAAGGGACTTTTCGGATGCATTTATTGTGGTCGGGCATGTCGCCGGGCGAGGTTGTGGATTTCGATATTGATTTGCTGCCGGGCATAGTATCATACGGCTCCGGTAGGAGTTATAGTAGTAGAAGGAGCAGCTTCAGGCTTTCTTGGTAATGAGTTCGTTGGTAGGCCGATGTGGATACGTGTTTAGCTTGAGTTGGCTTGGTTGGCCTCTAATTGTATTGTTGAGGGATAGGTTCATTCGATCATTATTGAGCTTGTAAGTTATCTAAGGAGAGCTATGAGCTACTTTTTAGTGTTGTGAGACGTTATAATTTGTTGGTTATGGGAACATGTGGTGCGGCTCTTCTGGGGATTCATAGTGAAAGTTGAGAGGGAAGAGTAATTGGGTATTGCTCGGTAAATGGAGTATTGGTTATGACCTATCGGGTTGCGTGGCATATGTTATTTGTTTTACCGTGGGTGTAATGAATTTCTTTGGTTCCAGACATCAAATTGTGCGTGCCTGTCGATTTTGAGCATAGTGACTTGAGGTGTTTCATGTGTAACAGTGTTTGGATAGGATCCCGCATTGTAGCGAGGCCACATGGAGATATGACCTTGTGGGATAGATTCAGGTGGTCTATTTCTATGATTTGAGACGGGGTCTCAGCCTTGTGTTGTGATGGTACTGATGAGCTTGAGGTACAGCTCTTTCGTTTGAGTCATTTTTCATGATTTGAGTATTTGATTTTAGCTTGTTGGAAGGATAATGTCGAGGTGATCGTTGGGGTCACTAATGATTACGAACGAATTTAATTTTAGCTTGTTGGAAGGATAATGTCGAGGTTCGGCTCGGAATCTGCTGTGGTATTAGTCAAAAGGGAAGTGGCTTCATTAATGGTTGATCAGAGAAATGGTTATGGTTTATTGCATGTTTCATTTATCGTTGGCAGTATATGAAAGTGTTGGAATAAGACCTTAGTTGACAAGAGGTTTCTACCGGTATTCGGGTGTTGTGGGCAACTGCTGTGAATAGAAGTTATCGTTTCGAGTGTTTGGGTTATGTAGTATATCATATGATTGCACCTGAGGTTGCAGGTATGGGTTATTACAGCTAGTTCGGGCTTATTTCGAGTATAGATGTGAGGTTCTGATCTTGTGTATGATTTCAGAATGTGCAATGTAGTTCTATGGTTTATGGACTAGATGTATTGTGAAATTTCAGCTATGTTGTGTTATCGGACCTCTGCGAGATAGGGTAACATGGGATGACCCCCAGGTATATGCTTGGTAAGGTCATTTAGCTATTGGTTGGCTTCTAGGACAACTCTGGGTACGCTCGAGGACGAGCGTTTGTTTAAGTTGGGGAGGATGTGACGACCCGAACCATCGTCTCATGAGAACCGCTCCGTTTCCCCCATTTCCTGCTTCGTTATGCTTCATTATTAGTGTCTTGTGTGAACGAGTTAAATTGGGTTGATTTTTGGAAAGAAATGAGACACATAGTCTCTTTAAGGAAGACTTGTTTTGGAAAAGTCAACCGGATGTTGACCTATGAGTTAGAGGGCTCGGTTGTGGATTCTAACAATTTGGTTAGCTTCAGGGGATGATTTGTGAATTAGGAGTGTGATCGGCAGTGATTTTGGAGGTCCGGTGTAGAATTTGGCTTGAATTGGCGAAGTTAGCATTTTGGCAAATTCCGGTTGATAGGTGAGATTTTGATCCGAGGGTCGAAATGGAATCCCGAGAGTTGCTGTAGCTTCCTTAGGTGATTTGGGATGGGTGTGCAAAATTTTAGGTTATTCAGAGGTGATTTAGTTGGGTTTTTTTTATCAAATGCGTGTTTCGGAAGTTCTAGAAGAACTTAGGCTTGAATCTGATGTAAATTTGGTGTTTTCATGTTAGTTTTGGTGTTTTGAGAGTGAAACTAAGTTTTAATGATCATATGTGACATGTTAGTATGTTCTTATGCGGTCCCAAGGAGCTCAGGAGAGTTTCGGATAGGTTTGGGCTGCGTTGTGCTCGTTTTTCTTATGCTTCGACGTCGTTTCTTCAACTATAAATGATATCTTATTGAACAAATGATCTCCAATTACTGTTTTGAATGGAGCATTAGATCCGTATCATAATTACAGACCCGTAGCAAAAAGAATCATCGAATTTGGACATCGTATGAGGATTTTATGGCCATTTTACCAAGGTTGCCCAGATTTTCAGGTTAATGACGAAATTGCCCTGACGGTGTATTAAAAACCTGCACTATTTGCAAATCTTAAAACCTACATATCTAATTCATTATAAGGTAAAATTGAGTGATTCAAAAGCCTAAATTCATTAGAAATTCACAAGGAATTCATTTGGAGCAGTAAAACGCATGAACAATATACCTATAATGAGCAGGTCGAGTTTTCTTCCAATTTTTGAACGGGAAGAAGCTTCTGAGGCGATTTTTAAGAGAGAAAATCAGTGGGCATCACAGAGGTAAGTGATTTGATTATTAAAACTCGTTTATGGGTGATTATAGACCATTAACTCAGCCTTTAATTCATGAAAAACAGCAGAAAAATAGGATTTTGGGGCCTGAGATTATGAGACCTTTAGGGGTCGATTTGAGGCATCAAACAGACTCCGATTTTGGTGTTCTTTATATGTACGAAATCGGGAGAATATGAAAAACACTTTTCTGTAAAAAATTTGAGTTTCGAGAAGTGGTCCCGCGGCTTGGGTTTTTTCAATTTTGGGATTATTGATATTTTTCGATTATTTTTAATTGGGTAGTGATCCTATAGCATAATGTGACGTATTCGTTGTGGTTTTGGTCAGATTTGACGTGCGAGGAGGTCGATTTGACAGGCAAGGGAATAGCGAGCTAGAATTTTGACCGGCTTAAGGTTAGTAATATATGTAAATGTTGTGTTGAGGGTTTGAAACCCCGAATTTGCACATTATAGTGCTATGTTGAGGTGACTTGCACGCCGGATAACGGGCGTAGGATAGAGCACCATCGGGGATTGTGACGTGTTCCGTCCCGCTTAATAAAATGTCTACCTAATTAATTGAAGCTTAGTAGATATCCTTATAAAAATGGATTAATTATCATAATTAGGCTTCGTGCCAACTGCTTGAATCCTTCAGAGATTTCTCTTACTCGTTTCTTACCATGTTTACTTATAATTGAACTCAGTCCTAGTATTTGACATTGTTTTTGCAACTCAGCCATTTTTTTTTTTATCAAACATGGAACCTAAATAATATTTCTAATGAAGTTTAGGCAGAATATTTATATATTATTGTGCCCGAGGGGCCTATATGATTCTGGGCTGAGTATGGGATCGGGTTGAGCGTCGCGGCAGTATTATATTGATATTGATATGAGGCTTAGGGCCTAATGGATACCACGAGATGGCTTGATATTGCGCTTGGGCCGTAAGTGGCCCTTCCGGAGTCTACACACCCCTAGTGAGCGCCGTCGACGATAAATAAATGGAGCGGGCTGCACGCCGCAGCGGGTACTAGAGAGTATCGTACTATTTGTTGCATTTCTTAATTGATTGTCATTCATTTACTTATCTATTACAGCATCATTATTTTCATTGGTTTATTGAGTTGATATTATCTGGATTGAACTGCTGTAATTATAGCTTACATTGTACCTATCCAGGATTTCTTACTCTCAGCTTTTATTTATGTTTATTACTCTCTAGTTTGGAAGTACTCGTATTACTCCGTGCACCTTGTGTGCAGATCTAGGTGCACCCATTGAGGCTGAGTAAGGATTTCTCTGCCGAGCATCATATCTGGGAGCTTCAAGGTAGCTGCATGACGTCCGCAGTCCTGATCTTCCCATCTAACCTAATTGCTTTATTTCCATATTTTTTTAGAGAAATATGTAGTAGGTTGGCACCCGGGTATTAGAGGCTCAGACTTGTGACACCGGATTCTTCGGGCTGTGAAGTAGTATTTCTACTTGGGTATTCCACATGTTTTAACTATATTTCAGAGTTTCAGTATTATGACTTAGTAATTATTTGTGTTAGAATGATGAGTTGTATAAAAAGGGTTAAGATTGTTGAATTGGTCGGGCTTGCCTAGCAGTGTGTTGGTCGCCATCACGATCGGGGTTGGGGTCCTGACATAATGTGTGTTTGAATGCAATTTTCCTTAAAGACAATGCATGTTCATTCACTAATTAATTTAGTTTTAGCCTTAAATATTGCATCAGCATTCTCTTTGAATCATTTCAATTTAGGTTTTATCCTTTGTATATACATCAGTAGGACTTAAGGGACCTAACTGAACTATAAAAGCTTAGGTAAAACTGCAATAAGCAGACTTTAGAAGGGTAAAATGGGGTTTTACATTGGGTGAAATATCATAATGTTCTAAGAGTATCATAGTTGTCCTTGTCTTTAGCATAAAATGCTGGAATTGTTTAAGAAAAGGACGGACAACTGTATAGAAATGCTGTAATATTCTAAAATTTCAAAATTTTAGGTTAGAATATTCGTTTTGTGATGCTCTTTTGTACACTCTATAAAAGGAAAACATTCGTCACTCACACAGATTTTCCCATCCAAAAATTACTGAAAAACATTCCCTGCTCTAAAATTTTCAGATTCCAGAATTCTGAAAAAACTCAAAAGATCTTTTCTCATTTTCTGATTCAAAGTCAAGAACATGGTTTGAATAGAAAGATATTCCTAGTTCTCTAGTTGGAGTTTCTGGTTTGAAGCTGGTTTTGGGTTGCTATTTGAATCTCTGGGCTATTTTTGGTTATGCTAAAGCTGTCTGGTCATTGCTGTTGTTTCCTGCTCCTAAACCTTTTCCAGCAGGCTTACTTTCATTGCATTTTCTATCTGATTTTTTGTGTCAAGGTACATTTGAATCCCTATTCTGGTGCTATGTAATTGAGGTTTAAGATGAGAATGAATTGTTACACCTTGTTTGATACTGTTTATGTATGATTGGTTGATGTTTTTGCATGCTGAAATTGCAAGGGTGTCATGCTGTTCTTTATCTCAAACTTGAATTTATTTATCCCCTAGCTTCTGTAATATTGTTTCAACTTCCTTAATAAGTATTAATTCTTTTTTACTAAGATACATTGCTTTTCTTCTTGAAATAGTTAGTCCATGTACTCCCCTTCCTCAAAACCAGGCTGGTTCATCGAGCCTGACCTCTACAAGATCAGGTCCATTGACTAAGTCATTTTTTTGTTCCCTTTTGAGTTCATTTAGCATTTCACAAGGCAGATAAACTCATGTGTTAAAGTCTGAAACCTATAGTGGTTCATGTGTTTAACCTTTAATATGGTTAAACTCATGAATCATTACTTGGTTCTGCATTATGAGTTTTAATCAAGTCTATTAATATTGCATAGTAGAATAGCTGAAGTAACTCTGTGAATCTGACCTTTTCCATGGTCAGATCCATGGGATACCTAGAAAACAGGGCTAATTCAGCCACAAGAGATCTCATATTGGGATCCTGGGCAAATAGCTTTGTAAGAAGCAGCTTTATAGCTAGGTTCTTGTAGATTTGGCACCTCGGATTTGAAGAAGTAATGAAAAGGAAACCTGGAAGCAGTAGAAGCCTTCATTTTTACTGTATTTTTATTTCCTTTAGAATTTCTTGGATGACAGCTGTTAATGTGCTGATCCTCTGGGAATTTAAACTTTATTGTATAATTGTAGGACTTAAAAAATTGTAAGATGGACTGTTAATTTTTTTTATCCAGTTAGTTGTTAGTAAGCCTGCGAAAGTGGGCTGTTTTGTTTGTGCCATAAACGAACTTGGAGATATATGCAGAATCTGGCATTGGGTCACAATTGGGCCCAAATCTTGGCCATATTCAGTGCATGTCTGGCTTGAGCCATTTGGGCTTAGGCGTTTGGATTTGACAAGGTGACCCAACAGTATTTGATTCTTCGAACACGATCTTTGTTCAAATACGGTTTGAATTTTTTTAACTTGTTCGAACTAATTACCAAATCAGTTTTTGTATCGATTTTCCATAAGAACAGTTTGAATTTAATTGTGTCTTCATTAATCAGTGTTGTTGGCATTGGGCTGCTTGGAATTTAAGCCCAATGTGGGCTGCCTGTCTTAGATTCAGCTGTGACACCCTGAGGCCTTTAACTTTTGGGCCAAATCGTAAGCCCAGGGACAACTTTCAAGCTAACTCATTCATTAAGACCCTGCAGTCCTTGTCCAAAAGGATTAAGGTCCAAATGCATGTACCCCAAAACCCGTTATATTCAATGGCTTTTGTTAAGTTTAAGTTAAATAAGAACATCCTTAGAATGCCTTGATTAAATACACTTCTTTGAGGTACGTTGTGTTCAACCAAACTCCTAAGCTCATGTCCCTCATATTAGTTTCATAACTTAGACCTAACAAATATCAAATAATCGTAGTTTACTTTAGGCTCGATTTAGGCTAGTATTGTGATTATGTATACGTTCGCGTAACATAACTGCAAATTTAATTCTTAAAAGATTCGAGGGATGAGTTCACACAACTTCAACCAAACTTTCCTTAATAAAATAAATAAAGTATTATTAATTATGGACACGTTCGTATGACATGATTTTTGACGCGCCAAAATAAAAGAGTATACACACGCATAACTTAATTCTTTAATTATGAATAATTCAAGTGATTTAAAAGTCGTAAAAAGTTAAATGCACATAGGTCCTAAAAATGAGTAATTAAACAATCTAATCCAAGTAATAATCACTAAGCGATCGTGCTAGAACCACGGAACCCGAGAATGCCTAATACCTTCTCCCGGGTTAATAGAATTCATTATCTAGAATTTTTGGTTCGCAGACCTTTTAAAAATAAAACTTCCTCGATTTGGGATTTAAAAATAAACCGGTGACTTGGGACACCATAATTCTTTCCAAGTGGCGACTCTAATAAATTAAATAATCCCATCTCAAATAATATCATTTTAATTGGAAAAACTCCCTTATATCCTCCTTCGAGTGGTAAAAATGAGGTGTGACAATGTCACTATTGACAAGTATAAGGCAAGACTTGTGGTCAAAGTGTATTGACAACGAGAAGGTCTTGACTATTTTGATACATACTCTCCAGTTATAAGAATTACGTCCATACGAACGTTAGTAGCGTTAGCTGCAGTTTATGGTCTTGAAATTCATAAAATGGATGTTAAACGACCTTCTTAAATGGAGAGTTGGAGGAAGAAATCTACATGGAATAAACTGTAGAGTTTGTGGTTCCATGTAAAGAAAAGAAGGTCTGTAGACTTGTTAAGTTCCTTTACGGACTAAAACAAGCACCCAAATAAAGACATGCTAAATTTGACCAAACAATATTGTCAAATGGGTTTAAGATAAATGAATGTGCTAAATGTGTGTACATTAAAAATGTTCCAAATCACATAGTCATTGTTTGCTTATATGTGGATGATATGCTCATAATGAGTAATGACATTGCCAACGTAAATGCTACTACGCAAATGCTAACTAGCAAGTTTGATATGGAAGACTTGGGAGTTGCTGATTTAATTCTTGGAATTAAGATCCATAAGACTTCTTAATGTCTGACATTGTCACAATCTCATTATATTAAGACAGTACTTGAAAAATTCAAGCACTTGGGCTTTAAAGTTGCAAAGACTCCAATTGACCTGAATCTTGCATTAGCAAAGAACAAAGGCCAAAGCTTATCACAATTGGATTATGCTCGTATGTTGGGTTGCTTAATGTACATCATGAATTGTACACGACCAGATATAGCTTGTGCTATAAGTAAATTGAGTCAATATACGAGCAATCCATGTCAATCTCATTGAATGTACATGAAACGAGTTTTGGGGTATTTAGTATATACCCATGACTTTGCTTTGCACTACACTAAATATCCTGCGGTCATTGAGGGATACTATGATGCAAATTAGATCACTGGATCAACTGATTCCAAGTCCACAAGTGGATACGTATTCACTATTAGTAGAGGAGCGGTATCTTGGAAGTCGTCCAAACAAACTTGTATTGGTCGCTCTATAATGGAGGCTGAATTCATAACCTTAGATAAAGCCGGTGAAGAAGCTGAATGGCTTCGGAATTTCATGGAAGATATTCCATTTTGGCCCAAACCGTTGCCCCCAATATGCATACATTGCGATAGTCAAGCGACAATTGGAAGGGTTGGGAGCATTATGTATAATGGTAAATCTCGTCATATACGACGAGGACATAAAATCGTGAGATAATTACTCTCTAGAGGAATTATCACGATTGACTATGTAAAGTTGAGTGATAATGTGTCGGATCCACTTACAAAATGCCTAACTAGAGAGGTAGTTGAGAACTCATCAATGGGAATAGGACTGTGGCCGAGAACAAGTCATAGTGGCAGTAACTCTACCTAGAATACTGGAGATCCCAAGATCTAGGTTCAAGGAGATCAAATAATGTCATTAATGACGGTTCAATATTGTCAACTAAACTTTTGGTCCATTCTCGTGATGAGACAATTTTCAGTACCAAGGATAAATCATTAAGGCTTTTTAATAATTTCTAAATTTAATACGGGGTATATCAAATAGTGTATTTACGGGATGACACGTTTAGGTATCACCTATGTAAGTGTGAAGTGTTAGCCGTTTCAAGGAGAACTTTGTAAGGCAATTTCTCTACGCACTTATGAAAGCAGGCAGTGTTCATGACTGAAACGAACACAACAATGAGAACCAAAGATGGTTAAGGGTTGGTTGTTTGACTTGTGGTTGTCTAGGTATACACCAAAGTTCGACGGTTCAAAGTTATCAAATCTACCAATTGATCGAGTATATCCGACATAAATTCACTATGAAAAGTTCAAAGAGAAACCTACTTATCCAAATGCAATTAATCCTTGCTTGCAAATCACACAGTTTTTCATGCATACTTCAATGATATAGCCATTCCCAATTCATGTGGGGCATTTTTGGATTTTGTATGTATTCAATATTTTAAATACATAAAAGAGGGTGAATAGAAAATGGAGGGAAATGAAGTTTTTTAGTGAAATTTTAAAATTTTCCCCTTAGCAAATGGACATTGTCCCATATTGGAAAAGGAAGAGATTTTATTATGGGTATATAATCAATTGCTCTTCTTCTGGCTCTTAAAGAGTTGAAACGAAGGCAAGCCTAGCGTCGTCGTCGTCGTCGTCGTCGTCGTCGTCGCTCGCTCGGCTCGGCTCGGCTTCGGCTTCAGATTCGGATTCGGATTCGAATTTTGATTTGGTCAAATGATCAATTGATTGATTAATTTTTTGGACCAAATTTATTTGTTAATAATAAAATATTAACAGAAATATTATTAAATATTTATTTTAATAATAAAATATTAATATTAAAATAAATATTAATATTAAATCCAATTCAGTTATCCAAATTTTGTTTTCTATTTTTGTAATAGAAAATTAACTACCCTTCAATTTTCCCACTTTATTTTCCCTCTTTATTGTTGGGTAAATAGCCATTTATGTAATGGCATTTATGTTGTGGCCGTTTTGCAGAAACCGCCATTCTGAAGAGTTGCACCTCTTCAGATTTCAGCCCAATTTTGGCTATAAATACATCACTATTCTGCTCAGAATTTCACTACGATTTTTTGAATTTCTTCTCCTTCTTCTGCATACTTTTAGCATCAAACAAAGCAAAAGTAAGTGTGATTTGCTATCGAATTTTGTGTTCGCTGAAACAATGGGGTTTGAAGTACCACTACACCAGTGTGTAATTGATTCTATCCTGGAAGGAAATAATCCATAACCTTGGGTACTAGGAGGGGATTAAATTCCTTAAGAAAACATTGTGAATTGAGTGGGCTCGAATTGGTTTTCTGTCATTTCTGTTTATGTCATTTCTATTTATGATCATTTTTGTTTATATTCATTTATATTTCCAGAATTATTTTACAAATACAGTATACTAACAAGTATTTCCAGTTATATCATTCTCTTATGACTTCTTGTGAAAATTAATGTAAATAATTAAGGGTATAAAAGTCGATCAATATTATAAGGATATTTTGGTCTACCAATATTTAGCGTAAATTATTCGTACTTTTTAGTGTAAATCATTCGTGCTTTTATAATAATATAGATGGATATAAATATAGATATTAATATGCAAAATTTGGTAATGACTTCCCAATTTCAGCGGAGAATCCTACTTACCTAAGGTACCTAGTTTCAAAAGTAAATAAGGGGGAAAAAAGGAATGCAATTTTTTTTATTCTCTTTTTCTTTTATTTTTCTTTTATTTTCATCTTGATTCAGAAAAAGTAATTTTATTAATATCAAATTTTGATAAAATCTCTCTCTTTGTGCAGTTTTAGATAATCTTTAATCAACAGAATTGTTATGGTAAATACTAGTAATACTCAATCATCTCTTTCGGAAACAAAACTTATACTTACCTAGCATAGCACCTCCCTTTCATTATGTTACCTAAATCATCCCCACATAAAGAATCTATAAATTTGAAGTTGTTAGGCATAGAGAAAAACACAATAATTCAAGTAAAGCAATAGACAAACTTAAGAGTCACTAACACAAAATTTTCAATGGCAGCATTCATCAAAGTTCTTGGTTTAGTTCTTTCTCTTGCTTTCATTGCTGAAGGTATTAACCTTTCTTATTCTTCTTTTATTCCTTCTCTCTCTCTCACACACACACAAAGACATTCTTCTATCTCTCAAATACTCAAAGCATAAATTAGATTTTCTCTTATCTTTATATTATTTTGTGATACTTTTGAGCAATGGTAAAGTTGTCTCCAGATAATCTATAGATCACACATTCGAGCTATAAAATCAGCCATCAACTCTTGTATCAGATATGATGCTTGCATCACATCCCTTGGGGTGCATCGTTTCCTCGGACCCTACATGAACGCGAGATACTTCGTGCATCGGGCATCATCATCATCATCATCATCATCATCATAATTATTATTATTATTATTATTATTATTAGTATTATTATTATTATTATTATTATTATTATGTTTATTATTATGTTTGGATATGAATGTTTTTTCTTGCAAAATTGGATAGTCTTAGCATTAATATATGATTAATTGAAAAATAATCATCCTTCATCCAGTTTTTAGATGTGCAATCGCATTATTGCCTTTAGTTCGGACCCATATGTATGAAACAACTTTTAAAAATACATGATACTTAATTAAAATCATGTGAATCTAAAATACCCAAAATATTCAAGAACTAGAAGAAAAGGAATACAAACAGCTAGTAATTATTTTCTTCCTTTTTCAGGTTTCAGATGCAATCCTGGAATTGTAATTAGCCAAGAAAAACTTAGCGGAACTGTCAGCGGACAACAAGTATGAAATGCTACTGTGGAAAATACATGTGATTGTGTTCAACTTCATGTTTCACTAAGTATTCCCAATTCCGATTCTGCCGTTAAAGTTAACACTACCGTTATCTCCGAATCACATGACGATATCTATGACGTTAACGGAGGTCTTCCAATTCACCCACACACTGGTGTCTTCTTTACTTACGCTAGCCAAAAGCTTAACGTTACAACAAATGATCGCACAGAGGCTTGTGGTTGAGAGAAATAAATTAAATTGCTTTGTCTTGTTTAAGTTTAAAATGGAGTACCAGAACGAATTGTTGAGTTTGCTGTTTTATGGATGGTTTATATATTTCCAAATAAATTAAGTTTGTTACGGTGACATTGAGTTTGATTTTAATAAAATATATTTCTCCTTCTGTCACGATCTAAAATTTATTAAAGATCGTGATTATGCCTAACACCACTGTCAGACAAGATAACAATAAATATTTAACTTAATTACTCATTTTAGTGGCAAGCCAATTGGTGGCGATATCCTTGATTTTCTTTGTACAATGGTTCTTTTTCCGAGGATGCCAATTTACTTTTTGAACCGGGTAATTGTTAGTAAATTTTTGTCGACTTTTCCCGATGATGGATAGCTAGGCGACTTTCTTAAGGGAATTAGTCTTGTAGTTTAGATATAGTTTTTGCTAATTTAGGAAGAATAAGTGGTTTGAGTTGGGGTTTGTACCCATTGGCCAATTTGTGGTTTGCTTGGTACCAACATGACTTAAACCTCGACATATAAATTTTTTATCATTGAAAAAGAAAAATGATTGAAGTAAATATCATTGTCATGACTTTTAGACTCAATTTTTGTCTCTTCGATTCACTGAATAGCTTCTTAGGCTATATGTGACTTCCTTGAGATTCATTGGTTTCAATTGGATTTTGGATTTGTATTCCGCTTGAGTTTTCAAGTGCCACGTGTGGTGAGACTTATTGAGAAGTTCTTTTGCATCATTTGTAGCCTAAAACTTGCCCGAAATGTGCTTCAAGGCGAAATTCTAGACTAACTTGGGCTGAAAAATGATGTAGGCCTTCTTTGGACCGCTATTGTACCCTAAATTTTCTACCCTTGTATATTTTCCCTAGTCAACCCCTTTTGAGCCTTTAAACTTTTTCTTTAGAAATCATGTTACAAGCTATCGTTGTTTATTGATTTTCTTTTGGCACCCTACCTCCCCAAGTACTTTGAAGTATGAACTTAGGCTAAAAGCCTAAGTATGGGGTGAAGGTTAGAAAAGTTGTGACGCAAAAGTTTCTTAAAAGGTGAAAGATGATATAAAAAAAAGAGTAATAAAAAAGAAGAAGGAAGAATAAGGAATTGTGAATAAAAGACTAGGTGATGAAATAAAAAAACGAAGAAAGGGTGGAAAAGTTCTTAAAGGAAGTGTACTTTGATTGTTGAAAAATTGTAGTGCTTGGGGAGGGTTTGAATCACTCTAATCAAAATTGTGCCCTACCTTAACCAAAAGCCTAAACTACAACCCTTTAAGTCATAATTGATTTTGAACCAATTTTGTCTACATAGTGGAGAAATACATCAAGGGCAAGTCTATGGTACTACTTGTGTGCATTTGAACATCTTTGTGAGAGAGATTTAATTCTTTCCATTTGATTTCCCATTTATGCTTTGAATTGAAATTTATGAGTGTGTGATTCTCTCTTAAGCGTGAGAGAACATGAGATTTGAGTTGTGAAATTAGTCCCATTTTCAATTGAAAGGAATGAACAAAGGAAGTTAATTGTGATAAAGAGGCAAATTTTAAAACCTTAGTGTCATGACTTGATTGCTACTTTGATTTGCATAACATTTGAGCACTTGAATCGTAATGAAATTCATGAGAAGTGTTTGGTAATTCATATGCTTTGGGTTAATTGTTGGTACCAATCGAAGTCATGTGTTTGTGCTTACAGTAGACCTTTTTGACTTAGCATGATATTGATGCACTATTGAGTTAAATACTTGGAAGGAGATTTTGTCAGTTTCATTGCTTGAGGACAAACAATAGTTTAAGTTTGGGGTTTGATAAGTTGGTATCTTACCAACTTATCATGTCTTTAAGTTTAGATTTTTGATATGTTTGAGTGATAAAATTATGTGTTTAATATCGTTCATTTCTATATTACAAGTTCTACGTGATTTAGAAGTGATCTTGAAAAAACCAAGTGAAAACGAGTCTAAAAGAAACTGAAAAGAAGAAAATCTGGAAAATGGCCTCAGATGTCGCAATTGCGACACAAACCTGGGAAATGTGAACAAAGAATTCGTCGCAAATGCGAGAAAAGGCTTCGCAAATGCAAAGTCAAGCTATGTTTACAAATGCGAAGTCAAACCAGGCAGTCAACCTTCGCAATTCCGAAGTCTTGATCGCAATGCTAAGGTCAACGGGATAGTCAAAGTTCACAAATGATCGCGCTTCGGCTCTAGGTAGTTGTGAAATTTTATGATTTTGACCCCAAACCATTTAATACTCAAATCAGTTCATTTATAAAATATCTTTGGCTTATTTTTCAATCTTTGGACTAGAGATAACAGGTTTGGAAGCTAGGGTCCTTGCACACACACACACTTAGGTCTTGAAGATTTGAAAATTTTGGTTGAGGATTTCCTACTCATTTATGCTCATTTCTTTATTTTCTTGCTTTTTATTGTATATCTAAGTGTGTAGTATTTTATCCAATACTTGAATCTTGTTTATAAAAATACTCTTGTTTAAAGTGTGGATTAAATATCTTGTTGATCTTATGTATTGAACGATTTTTATCTTTAATAAAGTGAGTTATTATTTCTTCAATTATTCTTGTTCATTAATGTTTCCAAAGGGATTAGCTAACCCTAGGACTCGCCCATTAAATTCGAATTAATTTTGGGGTTGGAAAAGATTAATTAACAAGAACTTGAGGATTTAACACTCATTTTATAGATTCTACCTAGGGATAGGATTGAACTACTTGTAGCCATAATCGGGTATCACAACCCATTTTTTAAATAAGCCGTGCCTGGCACCCGGTCGCTAAATTTGACCGAGCGAACCATCTGTGCTTATCAAAACTATTATAACCTCAAACTTTATATGTAATAAAGGAAATACTTTAACCCAATACTTTTAATTAATTTAAATATCTAAAATAAACCAGCTCCAAAAATTTTATTCGTAGTAACCAATGAAATACTACTAAGTTATTATCAAAAATATCTTAATCTTAACCCACCGACTGTGTCTATGAAGTCTCTACTGATAAACTGGCGCACTTCTCAAGACATGAGATTTCCCGGCCACTTCTCTAAGTAAACAAAGAAATAACTAAGTAAATATGACTCTAAGAAATACTCCACGAACAAAAGCGGAGATCACCAATAGCATTGGAAGAGAAGAAAGCCCTAACCTGTAGCATGCTCGCCTTTAAAATCGATTCCTACGTTGTACCGCATACCAACGTTGGTTCCCAAATGAGAACGTCAGTACCATACATTGTACTCAGTGAGTCTCAACGACAGGGGCTGAAACGTTAATAACATATACATTACAACTAAAGATTCTAAATGCATGTAAACATAAAGCTTATAAGAACAATTCTAAAATAATTGCATAATAGCAGCTTATGAATATTCTAAAAGAAATTCTTTTCTTTTCTTTCTTATAAAAAAAATACTTCACTTTATACTTTGGAAGTTTAAACTATTCTGACCTATTTCTTTTTTAGTCGCCATGTGATCGACACGGGTTCGATCCCAACCTGATCGAATACGACCAATCCACGAGGTGCCACTCGCTCCATGGTTCTCAGCGCTCATGTATCATACCTTAACCTGGCTAAGTAAATTCTCAGTAACGAGACCCTCGGCTCGTGTACTCCCTACTTTTGCACAAGTAGTTTCAGAAAGTCAACGCCTTTGTTAGGACCCTAGGCCTGGACGATGACTGTAATGACCCAACCGGTCATTTTGAGTACTAGCGCTCCGTTCAGCAGTCGAAAGCCATGAACATCTTCATTTCAAGTATTACGACTTGTACGCATGGTCGGAACTGAATTTCGGAAAGTTCGGAGTTGATTTGGGAAGAGAATTCTCATTTCGGAAGCTTAAAGTTGAAAGAATGAACTAGGATTGGAATTTTGAGTGAACGACCTCGGATTCGGGATCTGAAGGTTCCAGCAGGTTCGTATGATGATTTCAAACTTGGGCGTATGCCCGGATTGGGTTTTGGATAACCCGGGAGCATTTTGGCGCCTATTGTGGAAGTTAGCATTTTAGAAGAAATTTCATAAGTTTGGCTTGAGATGCATTTCAGTGTTATCGATGTCCTTTTGGGATTCCGAGACTGTGAATAGCTCCGTATGGTGATTCTGGAGTTGGGGCGCAATCAGAAGTGAATTCGGAGGTCCGTAGGTCATTTTGGAGCCATTTGGCTCAAGATAGAAATTTGAAGGTTTTTGAGAAGTTTGACCGAAAGTGGACCTTTTGATATCGAGGTCGGAATCCGATTCCGAAAGCTGGAGTAGGTCCGTAATGTCAAATATGACTTGTGTGCAAAATTTGAGGTCAATTGGACGTGTTTTGATAGGTTTAAGTATCGAAAGTAGAAGTTGGAAATTCTAAAGTTCATAAAGCTTGGATTGGAGGTTGATTAATGACTTTAGCGTTGTTTGATGTGATTTGAGGTCTCGAGGAAGTCCGTAATGTGTTTTGGGATTGGTTGGTATGATTGGTCGGGGTCTCGGGGGCCTCGGGTGTGTTTCGGGTGGTAATCGCGCTCTTATTTGATGTTTCAACGCTGTTTATTTGGACATAAAGGGGTACCATATTAAGCAAATGAGCTCCACATTAAATATTTATTGAACCATTAGATCCGTATCGAAATTTCGGAGCCATAGCAAAAAGAATCGTCGAATTTGGACTTTGTATGAGGAAGTTATGCTCATTTTCGTGTATAGAAAGTGCTAGTTGCTGTCATAACCGCAGAAGCGGAATCGCAGAAGCGGAAATTTTTCCGCAGAAGCGAAATTTTCCGCAGAAGAGGAAATTTTTCCGCATAAGCGGAAACTGCTGGAGGCAGAGAGATTTCTTTAAAAATCGAAGTTTTGCTCGTTTCACTTCATTTTTCTTCCATGGGAGCAATCTTGGAGCAACTTTTGAGCGTCATTTTCATCACCAAGCATGGGGTAAGTGATTTCTACTGGTTTTGAGTTAAATACAAGTTTGTATACGGATTAGATATTTAAATTAGTGTAAATTTGAGGTTTTGAATGAAAACCTAGGAAAATAGAAATCTTGGATTTTGATCACAATTTTGAATATGGAATTAAGAGAAAATCATATATTTGAGTTCCTAAGGTCATGGGTAACCTTTATCTTCGAATAATTTCAAATTCCGGGCATTTGGGCCCGAGGGCATTTTGGTTATTTCATTAAGCGGAGTTGGGAATTTGTATAATTTGAATTATTAACAAGTATTTGAGCATGTTCTCACTAGTTTGTCGTTAATTGGCTAGTTTTGGTTCATTGTGCGTCGGTTCAAGCCTTTGGAAGAATATAGAATATAGAATGCCGGTTATGAGTCTTCGGAGCGAGGTGAGTCTCCTTCTAATCTTGTGATGGGGAATTTACCCCATAGGTGAGTTAAAATGGTTATGTGCTCCTATTTGTGGGGGCTACATACGCACGAGGTGACGAGAGTCCGTGCGTAGCTACTATTATACTATTGTCCGGGTAGTCTAGACTGTGAACCTAGTGATAGTTTGAATTGTTTAAATCACTTTGATTTGGTAAAGGAATTTGAAAAGAGACTTAATATTAATTTTTCCTGAAATGTTAAAAAGAGAAATTTGTCTATTTGGATGATTATCCTCGATAAATTCTTAATTTCCTACTTGAGCATGTACTTTATATGTGCCTGCGTCGCATGGATGATTCGCGAGCAGGATATGTGTTTATTTATGGAACGGACCGAATGCCTCGATGAGAATAGATGTATCTATGGTTCGTGCCGCTTGACCCTCGGCAGTGCACAGTTTACATTCCCGTTGGAGCGGGCCGTCACTTCGGTGTGATTTGCGCATGTTTATATGTTACATGAAAATTGTAAATGTGGAATTGGCCCTACGTGGCTTGATATAAACTGATAAGATAATAAAAAATAGACTTTGGAAGCCCTTGATTTATTGTTGAAGGTGTTTACCTGTTTTTCTGGCTTCACAATTAGAACTTCTATATAAATCCATGATTATCCTCGCACTTATAGAATATTGTTAATTGACCTCTAGTAAGTGTCAAAGTTGGCCATCTCGTCTCTACCCCTTTGGGATTAGACGGGATATTCACTGAATACACGTTGATTACGTACTCGTACTACGTTTCTGTGTATTTTTGTTGCACATGTATATATACACTTCTAGCACCCTATTGGGCGTAGCAGCATGGATAATTCTGGGACTAGGTGAGCTGCAATTTGCGAGGTGACTCGCAGCTAGTGTAGTTCCTTTATGCATTTTTATTATTTATTCCCTGTCCACTGTATTTTGGACAGATGTTGTATTTTATTTTACTTATCAGTAGTCGCTCATGCACTTGTGATACCGGGTTTCTGGGATGATTTTCAACAGATTTGTACTAATTGTTATTATTTAAATTTAAAATTCAAGTAGTGAACTTTTAGTTATGAAAAATGGAATGGAAAAACCTTATATTTTCAAAAGTATTAAAAGAGGAATTTATTGATAATTTAGTTGGCTAGCCTGACAGAGGTGTTCGGCGCCACCACGACCCTTAGTGCATTTTGGGTCGTGACAACATGGTATCAGAGCACTAGGTTCCCGTCGGTCTCACGAGTCATGAGCAAGTCTAGTAGAGTCTCGCGGATCGGTACGGAGACGTCTGCACTTATCCTCGGGAGGCTGCAGGACTATTAGGAGTACTTCCCTTCATGATTTTCTTATCGTGCGGTTCAATTCCTTTGAGGCTTATGCCTTTGATTTCTTCCTGCTCAATCTTACGCGAGCGCTGGTTACAAATCGAAAATTGAAGGAAATCAATGGCACTACAAATGTGGTGCGGGATGATTTTCCCAGTATAGTTGATTGGACTATTATAGTCGCATTACAGAGGGAACTTATATTGTTTCAGCTCAGTAACAGAACTTCTAAGAGCCTTGAGGCTAGGCACAGGTTGCCATAATGCTTATGAGCGATTATTCCGTAATGTTGTTGTGATGGTAGGGTGTTTGCCCACGTGTCGGGGCAGTGAATGAATTGAAGGGAGGTTTAGTCAGTGTGTAATTAAAGGGAATCAGTATTTTATTCTCGGCAGGGAAAAGTCAATCGAACCAAGGATGGTCAGATGTGGACTGGTGAAAGTAATGAAACGTGGTAATTGCAAGCTTGGTGGAGTTCTCCTCTACATTGGGGTGTTGTTGTCCTAATTGGACGTACTAATCTTGTCGATGTTATAATCTGCTACAATTCACCTTTAAGGCAAGATATTGTGAAATAGTATTGGAGATACAGCTATCAGATATAGCAGGGTGCGGCGGCTCCGGATTGAATCAGTATTGCAAATGTTGACGGTTCGATAAAGATGACCTTCGGAAGGGTTTAAGTCAGTAGCAATTTGTGGGTTCAAGTTCTATGAAGATGAATTTTATTAAGGTAACAACTGAGCAGCAAAAGATGAGAAAACATGTGGGAAGTGTCAGACGGAGTTTTGAACTTCTATAGGGCCAACTGTAAGAAGCGTAGGTCGAGAAGTTGATTAAATGAGCGAGTTTGCCCAAAGTGGGAGAGTGGCAGATGTTGCATATGGGCTTGATAGTAGGATGACTACGCGCCTAAGGATAGTTTGGAAGAATCTGGGATTTTAGCGACGGGTAATGGGAGTCTGTAGATTTAATTCGAAGCACGGGGTTGTTATGCGGCAGGAGATTTGGTATGACGAAAAGGAGCAGCTTGAAATGAAGAAAGATGTAGCATGACTTTGAAGTGGAAGGATGTTGTCGCACATTTAATGGATGTCCATGTGGGGTGAATGGACTTGTGCAGCTGGGGAGTGAGCTTGGACTCAGGGGGTTACTTCCTGTGAGCAGTTAGCGGTCGCGTGGTTGGCGAGGCTTCTGCGAAGAGTTCTACAGGTTATGCAGCAAAGGAATCTATTGTTTGGATGTTGTCAATCATTTAGAGTATCAAATTGGGTTTCTACGGTAGGATATCGAGAATGCTGGCGATCGATTGTGCAAGGTTACGTCAAAAAAAAAAGAGATTTAGAATCCTGGTGAACTCCAGAGTTTTGTAATAATAACTTCAAGCTAAGTGGGAGAGTCCCACCGTTTGTGATTTGGGTTGCATGGTTAGCTACTTGTGAGGTTTCCAGTTATTAATATCTTGATGGGTTATCTCAGCTACGGAGAAAGACAATAAGTGGAGAATTGAGTAGAGGAATTATTAAAGATGTGCTACGGTTGGCCTTATGGGCTCATGTTTGAACTTGGGAAAGAATTCAGGATTTATGCCTTGTATAGAAGCGGGTTTAAAGGGGAGTAATTTTGCCAGGTGCTTCGTTGACAGGGTATTAATGTGCTAGGAGGTTCATGGAGTTGATTATATTCGGGACCAAGTCAGAGCGGGTGGCTCTCAGCAACGGTCCTAGTAGATCCTAAGGGATAAAGTGTGGTGCCTTATGAATTTGAGCCTATGAGTCTAGTTAAGGATCAAGATTTGTAACAGCTCATGAGAGGGTGCCCAGAATGTTCTATAATATTTTGACTTGTGGCGTAGCATTTGAGAAATATGAAATAGTTCGTGGGATTTGAGACAGCATGGTCTCGTGACTCCACGTCACTCGGGGTGAGTGTGGAGGGAGTATGGTATGTCTTGAAGAGAGTTAGTATTATTTCCAAAGCAATCAAGGATAAATTGGAAGGAAAGGGATTGATCAGCCATAGTTGAATATGGCATGTTGGGGTCTGTGATCAGTTCATTCAGCGTGACCGACTTATGCGTATAATTTGTGGCGGTACGAGTAAGGTTTTTCGGCCGTCGTAATTGATGTTATTCAGAAGCATTCTTCTGTTATGGCTTGTTAAGTGGAAGCGGATTCCGGAAGGACTATGGTGGTCTGGACCACTACTTAGAGATTTGCATATCCTACGGTTATGGGAATTTACCTGTGTGTTTCTATGATTCTCCTGAAGTGAGTTAAGTGAAAAGTTCTTATGTGATGAAGTGTTAAAATATTAATGATTTTGGTGTTACGATGAAAATTGTGTTCTATCGTATGTTGGCACGTTGGGTGCAGTGAGTAGCATGGAAATACGATGTGAGGATCAAGGTTGCAGTTCGGTGTTGACAAGGATGTCATGGGCTCGGATGAACAAGGAAATGGGTGAATGATTAAAGTAAATTGGTGTTGTTTTCAGCGCCACCTGAGATCGATGTTTTGTGAAAAAAAGGGCTTTGTACCCTGGTTAAGGATCGTTGATCGCTTTTCAGCGTTAGTGCGGCCGATGGTTGGGATGAGCGGACCCGTTATTTATTTCGGAAGATTGTAGGGGCGTGACCCACGGGAAGATTGTATAAGTGTGACATGTAGCCACTTGATTGACTAAAGATTTAGACCAAGTATGAGGATTATGGTAATATCATTAATTTGTGAATTTAGGCCTGGAAGGCACTTCGTTTATTGGGTTATGAACCGAAGAGGTTGCTCCGGTTATGATGGTTGTTCTCACATGTTATGAGGAAACAGGGAGTTACTATGGACCTTTGAAGGGTAATTAGCCAAGTGGGTGCAATCAGAAATCGGCTTGAGATCAATGGATTGATTTATATATGTGAACAGGGATTTATATCAAGGCAGTTGTGTATGTTTCAATGAGTGTTCCTTATGGAGGGACAGTCGGGGTGATATTTTGTCATCAGCTATTCCAGGTAATGATGTATGGCGCCGTATGAGTTGTGAGGCGGCTTGGTAAATTCTTACGTGTTAAGGTTAAGCGTGGCGATGGTGTTATGTGAGAGGAATGGCTCTCGAGATTTAGATATGGTATCGCACCTCAGTTGTGCTTGAGTTTTGTAGCCTATAGCGCTATGTATTTTTCTCAGGGATGGTATTATGCACTTAGCGTGTTTACGATCGAAATTCGATATTTTAGAGTAATGAGCAAATTTAGCTCGAAGTGCAATCTTCTTATGTGAGATCTATGTGTAGATCAGATGGCACGCCGCCATGGGTATGTTATTTGGATCGGGTTACACGCCGCAACAGTGTAATGGCGATTCTGGTTTCCTATATGATATTTTTGTGTGTTTCGCTTCCTATCTTCTAAGAAAAATCTGTATTAGTGCGGGGGTTAGGTAATCCCTTCCAAAGTTCGATTTCCTGTTGGTGTTGTGTTCGGATTGGTGGCCTATTGGCACATTGTGGCGTCATATGAGACTTTTGACTGCATTCGGAGTGGCTTATTGCCTGAGCATTTCGTACTGGGTGAGACAAGATTATGGGATTTAAGATCAGTGCTATCTGATTATATGAAGTATATTAAGGAGCAAAGGTCATTATTAGGTTCAGAATGTGGTAATGTTTCTTGTCAGAAGTATAGACTCAATGATTGGTTGACTCGGTAGTTGATTATGAATTTGGGCACATCTCATCCGTCGTGGCGGTATTGTAAGAGTTAGAGTAAGACTTGTGTGTGTCATGAGATGCAATGGGAGCATCTGATTCGTTGAGTTTTTGCTAAGTTGATCAGAGAATATTATTGCGATCCTGTGGATTTAGTGTTGCAAAGTAAGAATTCAGCAAAGTTATGTAGTCATGTTTGAGTACAGCGTGTAGTGATTGATATGGTGATCATATTGGAAACAGGCCTGGCATGGGATTTCGGATGTTGGAATCGGGCTCTAAGGCTTAACTGCTTGAATAAAAAGGGAATATCTTCAAAATTTATCTAGCTAATGTGCTCAGCTAAGTTGTGGTAGCACGTGAAGGTGCACGTGAAGTTAAACAGCGATTTCAGACCACTCCAGTACAGTTCTCAGCACGTTCGAGGATGAACGTATGTTTAAGTGGGAGAGAATGTAACGACCCGACCGGTCGTTTTGAGTACTAGCGCTCCGTTCAGTAGTCGGAGGCCATGAACAGCTTCATTTCAAGTATTACGACTTGTACGTGTGGTTGAAACTGAATTTCGGGAAGTTCGGAGTTGATTTGGGAAGAGAATTCTCATTTCGAAAGTTTAAAGTTGAAAGAATGAACTAGGATTGGCATTTTTAGTAAACGACCTTAGAATCGGGATCTGAAGGTTCCAGCAAGTTCGTATGATGATTTCGGACTTGGGCGTATGCCCGGATTAGGTTTTGGATAACCCGGGAACATTTTGGCCCCTATTGTGGAAGTTAGCATTTTAGAAGAAATTTCATAAGTTTGGCTTGAAGTGCATTTTAGTGTTATCGATGTCCGTTTGGGATTCGGAGACTGTGAATAGCTCCGTATGATAATTCTGGAGTTGGGGGCGCAATCGGAAGTGAATTCGGAGGTCCGTAGGTCTTTTTGGAGCCATTTGGCTAAAGATAGAAATTTGAAGGTTTTTGAGATGTTTGACCGGAAGTGGACCTTTTGATATCGAGATCGGAATTCAATTCCGAAAGTTGGAGTAGGTCCGTAATGTCAAATATGACTTGTGTGCAAAATTTGAGGTCAATCAGACGTGTTTTGATAGGTTTAAGCATCGAAAGTAGAAGTTGAAAGTTCTAAAGTTCATAAAGCTTCGATTGGAAGTTGATTCATTACTTTAGCGTTGTTTGATGTGATTTGATGTCTCGAGCAAGTCCGTGATGTGTTCTGGGACTGGTTGGTGTGATTGGTCGGGGTCCCGAGGGCCTCGGGTGTGTTTCGGGTGGTAATCACGCTCTTATTTGATGTTTTAACGCCGTTTATTTGGAAATAAAGGGGGTACCATATTAAGCTAATGAGATCCAAATTAAGTTTTTATTGAACCATTAGATGCGTATCAAAATTTTGGAGACATAGCAAAAAATAATTGTCGAATTTGGACATCGTATGGGGAAGTTATGCTCATTTCCGTGTCGAGAAAGTATTGGATGCTGTCATAACCGCAAAAGCGGAAATATTCCGCAGACGCGGAAATTTTTGCGCAGAAGCTGAAACTGCTTGAGGTAGAGAAATTTCTTTAAAAATCGAAGTTTGGCTCATTTCACTTCATTTTTCTTCCATGGGAGCGATCTTGGAGCAACGTTTAAGCGTCATTTTCATCACCAAGCATGGGTTAAGTGATTTCTATTGGTGTTGAGTTAAATACAAGTTTATATACGGATTTAGACATTTAAATTAGTGTAAATTTGAGGTTTTTATGGAAAACCTAGGAAAATATAAATCTTGGATTTTGATCACGATTTTGAGTATGGAATTAAGAGAAAATCATATATTTGAGTTCCTAAGGTCATGGGTAACCTTTATCTTTGAACAATTTCAAATTCCGGGCACTTGGGCCCGAGGGAATTTTGGTCATTTCACTAAGCGGAGTTGGGAAGTTGTATAATTTGAACTTTTAACAAGTATTTGAGCATGTTCTCACTAGTTTGTCGTTAATTGGCTAGTTTTGATACATTGTGCGTCGGTTCAAGCTTCGGAAGAATGTAGAATGCCGGTTATGAGTCTTCGGAGCGAGGTGAGTCTCCTTTCTAATCTTGTAAGGGGGAATTTACCCCATAGGTGAGTTAAATTGGTTATGTGCTCCTTTTGTGGGGGCTACGTATGCACGAGGTGACGAAAGTCCGTGCGTAGCTACTGTTATGCTATTATCCGGGTAGTCTAGTACCCAAAAAACATATTATACTTGGATTTAACTGTGAACCCAGTGATAGTTTGAATTGTTTAAATCACCTTGAATTGGTAAAGGAATTTAAAAAAGATTTAATATTAATTTTCCCTGAAATGTTAAAAAGAGAAATTTGTCTATTTGGATGATTATCCTCGATAAATTCTTAATTTCCTACTTGAGCATGTACTTTATGTGTGCCTGCGTCGCATGGATGATTCGCGAGCAGGATATGTTTTTATTTATGGAACGGGCTGAATGCCTCGGTGAGAATAGATGCATCTATGGTTCGTGCCGCTCGACCCTCGACAGTGCACAGTTTACATTCCTGTTGGACCGGGCTGTCGCCTCGGTGTGATTTGCGCGTGTTTATCTGTTACATGAAAATTGTAAATGTGGAATTGGCCCTACGTGGCTTGATATAAACTGATAAGATAATAAAGAATAGACTTTGGAAGTCCTTGATTTATTATTGAAGGCGTTTACCTGTTTTTCTGGCTTCACAATTAGAACTTCTATATAAATCCATGATTATCCTCGCACTTATAGAATAATGTTAATTGACCTCTAGTGAGTGTCGAAGTTGGCCATCTCGTCTCTACCCCTTCGGGATTAGGCGGGATACTCATTGAGTACACGTTGATTACGTACTCATACTACGTTTCTGTGCATTTTTGTTGCACAGGTATATATACACTTCTAGTAGCCTACTGGGCGTAGCAGCATGGATAATTCTGGGACTAGGTGAACTGCAATTTGCGAGGCGACCCGCAGCTAGTGTAGTTCCTTTATGCACTTTTATTATTTATTCCATATCCATTGTATTTCGGACAGATGTTGTATTTTATTTTACTTATCAGTAGTCGCTCATGTACTTGTGACACCGGGTTTCTGGGATGGTTTTCAACGGATTTGTACTAATTGTTATTATTTAAATTTGAAATTCAAGTAGTGAACTTTTATTTATGAAAAATGAAAGGAAAAACCCTAGATTTTCAAAAGTATTAAAGGAGGAATTTATTGATAATTTAGTTGGCTAGCCTGACAGAGGTGTCCGGCGTCACCATGGCCCTTAGTGGATTTTGGGTCGTGACAATGACCCCTTCTCTGAATAAAGGATACACCAAAAAAAAAATTCTTTCTAAAACTTCTTCTTGTGACTTTCAAGTCTAAATCTTTTATACATACTGATTCTGGTATCCTTAAATGTAAGGCATGCCATAAGAATGAAATAAACATTCAAAAGTATTTATAAAGATTCTTTCTCCTTCATGAATTTTCAACATGAAAATGGCATATAAGAATAACACAAAGATCTGAAAATTTATGCACATATATCAAAATAATTATCTAAACTTTAGCTAGAAAATAATTCTAAGCTAATAGGTTCTTAGTCACTCCAATTAAGTGTATATTAACTCTTTTATGCAATTCATCAAACACCTTGTATGCATGTTTTTGTGAGTTAAACCACTTTAGTAAAGGGTTATATCAACTCATCTCAAAAATTCTCGAGCCAATACATAGGCCCCAGTCCAATTTATACCCGTCAGATAATTGATTCTACAACAACCAATGCATTTTAATTAATTTCAAAGTTTCACACCTAAACATTAAACTTATTGTTGATACAATTCTTATATTGTAGGATAATTGAGAGTAAAAAATTATATATACTTGAATTCAAGAACTAGCAATTTGTAAAGAAACCTAGAAAATTTCGTTGCTTTGGTAAGTATTTCGCTGGGACGTGCTTCTGTTTCTTATACGCAGAAGTCTGTTTGGAATTTTTTCCCTAACCCCCCTCTCCTTTTCGTTCAAGGCTTAAGGCTTTAAGCCTGCCTTACGCTTTTCAACAACCCTTTTATGGGCTTAAGGGCTTTATGATTGTTCCCACCTTTTTTTTGTTATTTTGTCCTTTTTTTTAGTTTGTTCTGTTTTTTTTAACTTAATTAATAATTAATATTATCCACTTTTAATAATTAATAATATTAAAATTATTAATATTTCCTAATTATATATCCACTTATTTATAAATATAGAAGTAACTCAAAATCAATCACAAGGGTTTAAATCCGTTATAGAAGTATAATTTAAGGGAAAAAATTAAATTCTATATTTAGCATGTCTTGAAATTTTTATAGATTTGAGTAGTGTTACATCGGGTGTGCTTAATCTATTAATTGATTTAGCTATAATTTAATTAGAAGTCTTGTTAGTCTTTGAAAGAAGCTAATATAGAATTATTACCCGAGGTTAATTAACATAAACTCGCTCATATTTGTAAAATCTTAAAATACATTGGATCGTTAATTGAGTGTAATTTTCCGTGATTCCATTGATCATTTTACTTGCTTTCTGGGATAGTTTATATTTCCGCATTTAGATATAAATATTCTCAAAAACCATTCTAAGTGTTTGGCATTGCATAACAAGTAATAAATCTCTTACATTACTAATCTCCTACATATTGTCCTCTGTGGGATTCGACCGCGACTCATAGTTGGATAAATTATATTACATGCGACCGTGTCCATTTACATTTTAGTTGTGGATTTGGTCGTCATCACTCGTGCGTACGTAGCCCCCCGCAAATGAGAGCACACACAAATTTAATTCACCTATGGGGTTAATTCCCTTTTACAAGGTTAGAAAAGAGACTAACCTCGCCTCGAAGCATATTTTCCAGTCCACAATTGTGCCTTAAACCCTCAACTCTGTGCCCAACGACCCGAAACTAGTCAAATATCATTTAAAATAGTCAATACATGTTTAAGAGTTCATATCCTAACTATTAAAGTGATTTTCCAACCCAAATTGAAGAATTCCTAAAATTCTCCTCCCGTGCTCAGTTGCCCGAATTTCGAAAATTTTCGGAGAAAATTGTCACTCATAACCTCATGAAGTTAAGCATATGTTTTTCGCCAAATTCCATAACCATTTCTATGGTCAAATCTAATTTTTATCCGAAACCTACATTTTTTATCTAAAACATTGTTTTCACAAATTTTTACATGTTAATCTAGCATAATCTATGTATTTAACTCATGTTGTGTAGAAATTACTTACCTCAAAGTGCTAGGTGAAAACTATCTTCCAAAAGCTCCAAAAATGCCCAAGAGATTAAAGAAAATGAGTTAAATGGCCTAAGTTCCGCATTTAATAGGCTGTGCACAGGTCGCAGATGTTGCATTTGCGACACCTGATTTGAAAATGCGACAAAATCATCGCAAATGCAAACCTGGGCTCCCACTGCCAAGGTCGCAAATGCGATCAAGGACACACCAATGCGAACCCTGTCAAGGTCACAAATGTGACTGAGATTCTCGCAAATGCAAGATATGCCTACGTCAGGGTCCTTTGAAATTGCGAATCCCTTCTCGCAAATGCGAACCAAATTGCCATATTTGCGATACCTTCAACACCAGCAAAAGAATACCAGAAAACTGAAGCTTCCTCGCCTTTCGAACATGTTCAAAACTCACTCGAGCCCTCGGGGCTCCACACCAAACATCTACACAAGTCTAAAAACATCACATGAACTCGCTCGCGCAATTGAAACACTGAAATAACATCAAAAATCACGAATCAGACACCAAAATACATGGATTAACTCATGAACTTAAAAACTTCTAAAAATACCTTCGCGCGTCCGGTTTTATCAAATCAACTCAGAATGATTCCAAATTTGCGTGCAAGTCTTAAATGACATTACAGACCTACTCCAACTTCCAGAATCAGAATCCGACACCGATATAAAAAAGTCCACTCCTGTTCAAACCCCCAAAAACTTTCTAATTTCCAACTTTTGCCAAAATGACCCCGAAATGACCTACGGACCTCCAAATCCACATTGAAATGCGCTCCTAAGACCAGAATTCAATTTCAACCACACGTATAAGTCACAATACCTGAAGTGAAGCTAATCATAGCCTCAAACTGTCTAATGACGTGCTAGAGCTCAAAACGACCGGTTGGGTCGTTACATTCTATCCCACTTAAACATACGTTCGTCCTCAAACGTGCTAAGAACTGCTCTGAGTTATCTGAAATCACCATTTAACACCTCAAACACATACCCGTGCTACCACAACTCAGTTGAGCACATTAGCTCAAGCCAATCTGAAGATCTTCCCTTTTATTTAGTCAAGTAAGCCTTACTGTCAAATTCCAACATCCGAAATTCTCCACTAGGCCTATTTCGAACATATGAACACCGTATCAATTATTACACATTACATCAAACACTATTGTATACTCTTACTGAATTCATACCATGCATCGTGTAACTCATTTTTCTAAGGAAATCTTTCCCAAGCACAACAACTAAAATTTCTACTGACCGGAAGCCCATAGTATACCTCATAACCAATTAAGCCTTGCTTTAACTCTCGCAATGCTGCCACAACAGAGAAGATGTGTAGAACTCATAACCACATGCCGAATCATAAATTATTGAGTCTCTCCTCCCAGCAAGAACCATTAACTCATTCTGGACTGAATAACAATATTTACTCTTTAATATGCCTTATATAAATCTGTTCGCACTGATCCCAGGTCCAACAATCTCGTCTCACCCAATACAAGATGCTCAGTAAATAATCCACCTTAGACACTGCAAAAGCCTCATATGATTCCACAATGTACTAGCAAGCTACAAACTTGAATGTGATACATAAGGAAAACAAACTCTAGAACGAACTACTCAACCCACGTAACTAATTAAACGACTGAAAAGGTGTTGTAAACCTTCCCCAGAAAGTGAGAAGCAAAATAAACAAGAATAGATACGGGGAACCGTACTCAACATCACACTATTGTGGCGTGCAATTCGATCCACACATGATAACATTTCAGCGTGCAACCCGATCCAATCAACGTACCCATGGCGGCGTGCCACCAAATCTAACCATATACCCGTGGCGGTGTGCCACACATGACAATAATTAGGGAAATAACCATCAAGCCAAAAAATGTTTATACCTACAAAATACCCGAATATCAACCACAAGCACGCGAAGTACATAATACAAATCTAGGGGAGACGGATAGCGCCATACACTATGAAATTCAAGCACAACTAAGGCGTAATAAATGACTTGCATCTTGAGAGTCATCCTACTCTCGCAACACCACAAGCTATACGGGATCAATAGGAGTGCTAATAATCAAACCTCCTTACAACCCATATGGCACAACAAAGATTACACGGAATAGCTGACGACGAAAATAACATCCCAAGCTCGAAAACTCCTTTGTAAACAACGCTATGCCGAAATGAATACATTCGACCTGGTATAGAGTTCATATTCACATTTAGATCCATCCACAGACCTCAAGCCGATTATGCTCGCTCCGTACTAGGCTAATAACCTTTCAAAGATCCACAATAGCCCTTTTTCCCATGATGTACAAGAACAACCGTCCAATCCGGAACAAACATCCATAGTTCATAGCCAAATGAACAGAGCGCATTCCAGGCCTAAACTTTCACATCAGAGATAGTACCATAATCTCCATACTTGCTTTCAATCTTAAATCAATCAAGTGACTATATGTCACACTTATACAATCTTCCCATGGGATATGCTCCCACGACCTTCCTCACCAGGTAACAAGTCTGCACATCCATACCACCGACCATACTAACGTTCTAAAGTGAATTGGGAATTTGCAAATCAGTACACCAAGCTCTTACACAGGACACTGATCTCTGGTGATGCTAAAGACAATACTAGCTTACTTAAACATCTGAATCATTCCCTATTCATCTGAGCTTGTGACATTCTTGTTGACACCAAACTGCAACCTTGATCCTCAACTTCCAGTTCCCATGTTGCCCACTATACCTAACATACCAATACGTTAGAGTACGAAAATTCCATCAGAACTCCCGATACACTAATAGAATAAACACTCCATCATATGGAAACCTTTATCTAATTCATTTTAAGAGAACCATAGCAACACGCGACCGAATTTCCATAACCGCAGAGAATATAATCCTCTAGTAATGGTCTAAACCACCATAACTCTTCCAGGATCCATCTGCCTATAACAGGCCATAACACTCGAACGCCTCCAAATAAAATCAATTACACCGGCCGTCAAGCCTCGAACATACCACCGCAAATAACCGGCTTAACTTAACACGCTGGAGGAACTGATCATTGCCACAACCATGTCGATTCAACCATCACTAACCGATCCGACTTCTTCTAATTTACAGTGGACTTGCCTTAAGAATAATAATAGCTCCATTCGTAATATAATGATCCCAATCCGTACTCATCTTGAGTGACATTATTTCACGAGTCCACGTTGTCTTCAAATCCACGAACCATCTCATACCCTCCTTGTGTGCACATTCGCATCTTCAACTAGTGCACCCATTATGAAAATTCCTCTATGAATATGAAGTTATTTTCTCCCATCACTCCAATGCTGCACCGCAGGCCAAAGATAACATACAACACTCCAAACCCCATTCATAACCCACTGCAAAAGCTCAATACTTTAACCATACTGCAGACTCGAAATCCTTAGGCACCGTACTTTAACTTTTGAATCAACTAGGGCCGTTGTTGAGAGTCACACACTACAACTTGGTCCCAAATTTAATCAACTCCAAGGCTCCGCTAGCACATGAACACCCTCTCAAAGAAGCATCCCGTTGAATCACCTTTCTTGTACATCATATCTACACGAAGCATAAACTCTGAGTCTTCCCAAAGCTTGAACATGAATCAATTAAGGCCAAATATAGTACACATTTCCCCCAAATCCTTTGCTCAAATTACCACTTATGTTCTCTTTCCTTAGTCGTAATGATTTACCAATATGTCGATAAATAGGAACATCACAAGTAGGAAACCACGCAGTCCAATTGTAGATGGTATGGCTCTCCCACTTAGCTTGAAGCTACAATTAGATAACCCTGGAACCTACCAAGACTCCTCCTTCCTTATTAACATGATATCGCACAATCGACCCGCCAAATTTCTCTAAACCTCCCTTTAATCATTTTTTGAACTCTGAATCACTAGCCACATCTACACATTCGACCTCTCATCGGATATCCAATAAAATTATTTCTAGAAGCATCGTCAATACTATGAAACTACTAATCTGCTCATAGGAGATAACTCACCTAATGGAAAGTCCATGCCGACACCTTCCAATGACGCTACATTGAGTACAATTTTTACGAAATCCTTAAACCATCCTTGTTTACCTTGAAAATGGTAATTACAATTATAGTTGATTTTGTGATTCTAAAATACGTGATTTATTTTATTGTTAGTTGTTAAGCGATAGATACTAAGTGTGAGTCAGGAAAATGAGATAAGAGCTTGAGAATGGTATGTTATGGAAACCGAATGGCCGTGAATCAGGGTCTCGAGCTGGCCTATGCTGGGCCTCAAGGTCGAGCTAAAGTGTCAGAATGGGGATGGTCAATGAAGAACTAGCAGTTCTAAGGACCTTGATGATGGCTCTTTATGATCAATGATGAGTAATAAATGAAGAACAATCAATAAAACACAATAAATGTAAACAATAAAATCAAAGGGGAGACATTAGAATATGTTTAAGTTGGAGAGCAGAGAATGTTCTTGTTCTTGTATTGAATATCATGTGTCTTACAAAAAGATAAGGGTCCGCTTTATATAGGAGGGGGATAATCCCAACATGGACATGTATAATTATTACAAAAAAAAATAACTGGTACAACTAGTTAACGGTCTAGTACAGACTTGTACTATTCTTGCAGATGTTGTCACCTTTGACCATGTGCCTAGGGAATTTATTACTTATCCATGATAGCCATCGATTTGCGCTGCCCCAAGATCGAGCATAGGGAACCCTCGGGGTCGAACCTCAAGTTGTGCCTCGAGCAATTTTGAGATGGTCTATGGAGTGCCATCATAAAATTGGACTATCTGATTTTAGCCATATATAGATAGTCCCCCCATTTCTTAGAGTAAAAATGATAAGAAACGGTCTTGAATTATATCCTCTTCTATACTTCCATCATGACATCAGTTAAGCTATATTAAGCGATTGATGTGACAAAAAGGGTGTCTAAGGGTTGTGTCCATTCAGCCCTTGAAAAGCCTTTGAATTGATTATAGTGGTTGGCTATCTTTTTGGCTTGCTCCAACGTACATGATTAGCCTCTATAAATACTTCTTCCTTCGCCTTTTATTTTCCACTATACCATCAAGCCTTCAAAAGAGGTCTTCTAACTTCTCTCTTGTGTTCTTTCGCTGATAACAATTTCTTCTGTCCTCTGAAATCTTTTAACAAGAATGGAGAAGACTTCCACCTCTGTACCTCAGAAAGATGTGCCTTCCTCTATTTCACGCTCGTCTGAGGGCAAGGCAACAATACCCCCTCATCTTGAGGAATGCATTCCAGGACCCTGCGAAACAACCTCCAATTTCATGGTCGACAAGCCTTCTTCGAAGTCGGGACGATGTGAACCCATGTCCCGATATATTAGTTTACTAGCAGACGCCGAGAAGGTAAAGACTGACTACCGCTGGGCGGACGCGGTGCTAGTGGAGATTCCTTCTCGGGGAGAGGACATAACGATATACAAGGGCAGCTTCCTTAGCATGTATAATTATCTATTTACTCTTGGCCCAGTGGAGCCATCCTCACCTTCAATAGACCCCGTGATCCTCGACTTCTGTGAACGATATCGAGTGACTCTCGACCAAATTCATCCATTATGTTGGCGTATTATTTACATGACCAGATATTTTACGAACATGATTAAGGGGATGTCCTTCACCCTGAAGTACCTGATCAGAATGTACAGTCCCCGAATCTTCCATGGGGGCCTGATTAAACTCCAATGTCGGGCTTTAAAAGCCTTTTTTGCTTGTACTGACGAGGTTAGGAACAGAGGGCAGATCAACCATTTTGTCTGAGTTAGAACCTCGAACCTGATTCCAATGGAGAAGATGTTGTTCCCTGAAAGGTGGAATATGAAACGTAAGTGGATGCACTAATTAAGTATTCTCATTTCCTTTTGGAATAATCTCCCCATGAACTAACTTCCTCCGCTGATACAGCTACTGCGGCGTAAACTAGCGCGGTTAAGGATCTCTCAAGCTGGGTTAGTCGGTTAGATTCGATTTGCCCATATGTTGAGCGTGTGTGGCACGACCTGTCTAGGGCTCGATGGGAGGCCAAGAACCACAGTGAGCCTTCACTCTTGCGGTAATTTAATCTTTCAAACGAACTATCAGTGATTGCGCCATTATTCTCTATGTTTATATTTTGTATTTGTGAAGGTTTAGGAGAGGCCTCCTTGATAAGAGAAGTATCGCCGGGGGAAGCGGATACCCCGAAACATGACAAGGAGAAGAAAAGGCAAAGGAAATTGTTGACTGAGTCTTCAAAATCCAAGAAGAATAAAGTGGATGAACCTAAGGCTGATTCAGTATCCTTAACTTCAGAACTATCGGGGAGTCCCCGAGCTGAAGGCGAGGAGAAAGATGATTCCTCGGTAGCACCCGAGGGAGGAGAAAACCTAATCGTCCCATATATTGCTGAGCCGGTGGCTTCTAAATCAGAACTTGATGCTATTGTTATTCTACCTCGGGCTGAAGAGGCCTTCGAGGGTGTATCGGGTAATATCCCCGAGCTGGTTGAAGGCCAAAATATTCCTCGAGCTGAGGTGCATTCGGTAGGTAGTCCGGAGGAGCCTAGTTCGGAAGCTCTCCAGAAATAAGAAACGGCCCTGATTGATCTGTCGGGGTTATTGAAGTGAGCGATTCCCCTCCAGGACCGACTTTTCCTCCGAGGGAGATGCAAGATGCCCAAAATAAAGAATCTTCTAATGTTGGAGAGCCCGTTGGAGATAAAGATGTGTTTGAAATGCTTTTTCCTGAGCCCGAGGAAAACCTGAGCTTGATGTTTCACTTACTTTTAGTAAGATCGACAGGCACTGTGAGTAGGTAACTTTTTGCAAATTCTGCTCTGCGCCCTGATCTTCGTCTTTCTAACTTTGTTTCTTTCATGTTCCAGGCCAATGTGCTTTAGAATCATACCTTTGCCAAGTTTCAAGCCAAGTTAAATCGCTACCAGGGTGAGCACAGGTAGCTCACCTCGGAAGCCGATGAGCTTAGAGCCCTTTTTACCACGAAAGAGGAGGAATTTCGTGGCCTTCAGGATTGTTTGGAGGCGGCTTCCCGAGAGAGGACTCATCTCACTACACAGGTTATATAGTTTCCGTTTGTTTTTGTCTACATGTTTACTCAACTTTAGTGTTTTAACACCTTCGGGATGATCTTTGCAGCTTAAGAAGAAAGATGCCCTAATGAGGGAGAGCTCCGAGCCAAAGACTTTGAAGTTCTCAAACTCAAATGGCATATGAGTGAGATAGCCTCTGAGAGAGATACCCTCCAGAGGAATATGGTCTCAGTCGGACATCAACTTTATGATGCGAGGGTGGAAAGTAATAAGTATAAAAATCTTCACATTGAGTTAGTTGCTGCGCTATCTGGGGTCAGGGCTAAAGACGAGGCGCTCGTATCCTCTTATAAAGAGGATGTTATTGCTGCAAATGCTCAGTCCAGGAAGGTGTTCGAGGAGGCCGAGCTGCAATTAACCCGAGCCGTTGAGCATGCTCGGTTAGAATCTCGGAGGCAGGCTCTCGAGGATATATATGTAATGGGCATCGATTTTTCTGCCGAGATCGAGAGAGTGAAGACCCTAGAAGAGGAGTCTGCGGCCTTGCTTACTTCTGGAGGTGAGTCGAGCAGTGGCTCGGAAGATGAAGGGGAAATACCCGAAGGGAAATAGGGTATTGAAGACCCGAGGGCCGTGGCCGGAGCTGTTGAAGATTAGGGTTTTATTTACTCTCTCCCTTGTAAGGTCTTTAGGAATAGGCCTTGTAAATGCACCCTTGTGGACTCTCAATATGTATGTAAAAAGCCTTTCATTTTTCATCATTTCTCATTTTTCCTTTGTTTTTTAGAAACAAACTATGATTCTTGTTGACAATTGGTCCAAAATTTTAGACCTCAAATTAAACCCTTAGGTTCTTGCTACTGTTGAGCAATTTGTAATGGTTAAAAGTTGACCGTTTTAGGCTTAGTCCCCGAGTCAAGTTTTGTCTTCAGTTCATCGAACTTTAGGTCCAACAGTCGTCCCTGAGGCTATTTGAGCCAAACCCTTAGGCTCTTACGTGTTGGGCCGGTGCGACCTCTAATCGGCCCTGAGGCTCTTTTAAGCTGGCCCTTAAGGTCTTACGCGTTGGGTCGGTACGACCTCTAATATAGGCTGGCGCTTAGGCTCTTATGTATTGGGTCGGTATGACCTCTAATATAGGCTTTATTTTTCCCTCGTTAAAGACTTTTCGAAATTTTTGTGTTCGCCCGACTCTTTGACGGTTCGATAAGAACCTCAATTGTGAGCCGTTATGTAATGATAAATGAGCACCTCGGGAATTGTTTCAAAGCCTTTTCATTGTTTGGAGTTGACATGATCGTAGCTCTTTTGCTTATGCCAAGGGTAGCCTGATTAACCGATTCTTTTCGAAGTATTTTTGAAGTTATTGAAGGCCTGCGATTTTATGGCGACAGTCGGGCATCCCCGAGTTGCGTTAGTTTTGCCGGAGCCTTATGACCGTAGTCATTGTGTTTGGACGTAGCCTTTTAGTCCCCGAGTGAGGTAGCCTCAGCGTCTATATCGAGGGTATGCCTTTTTAAGGGTCTTACAAGTTTGAATATATAGCCTTGACTTTAAGATCGGGATTATGCCTTTTATAAGGTCTTATAAATTTGAACATGCCCTGCTTGAGGTCTTACAGATAGGTTACTTGGCACAAGTACAATTCATGCCTCGGTTGAGGTCTTACAGATTTGGTATTGCCTTATGGAGGTATTACACTATTGATAATGCCTCATGGAGGTCTTACGTTTTCTAGCATTGCCACATGGAGGGCTTTCGAGCTCGAGGTTGCCCGCTTGGGGTCTCATGGCCTCGAGTTTTTGATAGCTCGATGGGGTGACAGCCGGTGCCAGTCCCCGAGGCATCGAAAGTTTTTGGCTCTAGAGTCGTTCCTTGTAAACTTGATGTTGCTTTATTGAACGCTTTTGACCTCGAAGTTTCTGGGTCAGTGGTCTTATGGCTTCGAGTTTTTGGTGTCAGTTTTCGGGTGTTCGGGAAATTTCTGGCCCTAGGGCCATTTCTTGCAAAAATAGCAAACTTCCTTGAAGTGCAAAGTGTTTTTATGGAAAAATATTCTTGGATTACTTGGCACAAGTATACATAGTTTTCGCTGTCGAGGGTTCGATTATTCTACGCGGATACGGTTCATTTGACTGTTTGGTCCGATACATCACCTTCCTATCGAGACCCTCTTTAGGTTATTTTGATCTCTCCGATGAGGTGATCTCCCAGGGGGATGTCCCCCAGTATTCGAGGGTGATTGGAGAGAAGCCTTGAATACTTGTTGAGTCCTCTTTAGCTAGCATATAGATGTAGCCTCGTTAGAAACCTCGTCGGTAAAGCCTTTTTTGGGATAAAATCGGATCGAAGGAAAAGAGTGCAATGCATGCTTTAAAACCCAAGGTCTTTGAGTCGGAGGATGTTTCGGTGTCTTCCATCGGACACCTTAGCAGTAATAGTGTTTTCCATTTTCTTGGAAGTTGTTCGCTTTCCATGGTACCGAGCTTGTAGGAACCTTTACCGATTACTTCGAGGATGTGCTACGATCCTTCCTAGCTCAGGCCTAGCTTCCCTTCATTAGGGTTTCGAGTGTGGTGACATTCCTTAGGACTAAGCCTGACTCCAAAATCTCGGAGATTTGTTCTCCTATTATAGTACCTTTTGATTCTTTGTTTTTGGGCGGCCATCCGAACCAGTGAAGCTTCTCACTTTTCATCTAATAGTTCGAGGGCTGCAGTCATGGGCTTGTTATTTGAGCTCTCGGTGGCATGTCAAAATCTGGAACTTGGCTCTCTGACCTCGACCGGTATCAAAGCCTCGGAGCCATACACCAGAGAGAAAGGCGTCTCCCCCGTGCTCAATTTTGGAGTTGTTCGTTATGCCCATAGCCCCTCGGGTAACATTTCTCTCCATTTTCCTTTCACATTTTCTAACTTCTTTTTTAAGTTTTGAATAATGGTATTGTTTGTGGACTTAGCCTGACCGTTTGCACATGGGTGGTAGAGGGTTGACAGGATCTTTTAATTTTATGGTCCTCGAGGAACTTTGTTACTTTGCTTTCGATGAACTGCTTCCCGTTGTCACATGTTATCTCAGTGTCCCTTGGTCCCAGGCATACTGCTAGAGGCCTCTCAAAGATTCTTCTGTATAGAGTTCCATTTTCGTCGAGTGAGAATCAGGCTACTTTGGTTCGCAGGGCCCTCGACTCTTTTAGGTCCACGGGTAGCTTCCCTCAAATAATCGATATATTTATTTCTCCAATCCCATGTCAGGCTAGAGGAGTTGATCTCAGCATGTCCTTCCTCGATCACTGATTTGGATAGCTGAACAACAGCCCCGGGGAGTATGTCCTCTTCCTTGACAGATGATCCCAGGTTTGCGAGGGCATCAGCCTCGCTATTCTACTCTTGAGGTATTTGGACCAGAGTCCATTCTTTGAAGCAGTGCAACGTGACTTGAATTTTTTCTAAGTATCTTTGCATCCTGTCTTCTCGAACCTCGAAGTTCCCATTCACCTGATTTACCACCAGAAGGGAATCACATTTTGCTTCATTGACTTCCGCTCCTAGGCCTTTGGCTAATTCCAGACCTGCAATCATAGCCTCATTGTCACGACCCCAGTTTTCCCTCCATGAACATGTCGTGATGGCACCTAGTTCCTATGACTAGGTAAGCCTAACAATGCAGAAAAAAATATAACTTGCGGAAACATTTAATTAAACCAAGAAAAATTAGAAGGAAACGGTATGTAAGTGCCACTTGGCATATACAACTCAAAAATAAAGCGCGGAACTCTAAAATCTCATTCCCAAAACTTGGAAACTCACGAGAAACACAAGCTAAAGAAGTACTGCAAATGCTCTAATCTCCAGAGTGTCTACATTAAAAGTACGATAGAAAACTAAGTACTACATATAGAATAAAGAAGGAGACTCTTCGGTCTGCGGACGCTGCAGATATACCTCAAAGTCTCCGTAGCTCTCCTCACCTCAAGGGTAGTGCAACTGAGTGAAGGTACCTGGATCTGCACATGAAAAACATGCGCAGAAAGGGCATAAGTACACCACAGCGGTACTCAGTAAGTGCGAAGCCTAACCTCGATTGGGTAGTGACGAAGAAGGTTAGGGCCCTACTGAGATAAAACACAATATATGATAGGATAAGGAAAATAGTATAGATAACATCTACAGTGAGAATTTAAACAGGATAAATAAGGTAAAATAGTAATAGGAAGCAGAAACAAAACAATATAAGGAATACTGCTCACATCAGGAAGTAATAGCCGGAGATCTCTTGGTACCCTGAGGATCTCTTGGTATTCTCATCATATACACTGGGGATCTCTTGGTATCCCAAGGATCTCTTGGTATACTCATCATATACACTAGGGATCTCTTGGTATCCCGAGGATCTCTTGGTATCCTCAAATCTTACATTTTCATGTGCCAGGGATCTCTTGGTATCCCGCACCTCACTCCAGAACATAACAAGTACAGGGGGATCTCCCGGGATGCTGTCCCGTAGTCCCAATTTAAAACACACAATAACACCCCAAACATTAGGATAAATTCTAAACTCAGAAACAAGTAATAGAAAATCCTAGCCTAATCACATTTTCAGAATCGAAAAATTTTCACATTTTCAGAACTCTCGTACTCTCCTGAGTCTAAGCATATAAAGTAACTGGGTTGTTGTTTTTGTTGTCATTGTCGTGTAGTCCAATCGAGCTTCTAAGTTATCTTTAGATTTTTCACCAAGATCTAATAGTTTATAAATTAAATTATTACACACATTTTTTTCATGATTATGGCGCAGCAAGTTAGACTTCCAATAAGGAAAGATCGGAAAACAATGCTCCCCTTTTTCCATTTGTTTTTCATCACCCCACTTAGCTCTTTACTGGATTGGCCAAGAGTAAATTTTATATCTTTAACTTGATTCATAACTAGTGACTCAGATACCAGACAAGGTGCATGTATTGTTTCTTTAGTCCCATCAAACAATTTTGCATCCTTCCGATATTTATGTCCCAACTTCAAGAAGTGTCGATACCCCATGTAACAAAACTTTTTGCCATGTCTGAGCATTTGTGATGACCAAAGGGTCATCTTCTGTTTTAAAATTTGATTCCGTGTTCCAAGGCCTTGAAACCTCATTTTATATCTACTCGATGTGAGTGCGCAGTCCAGGTATGTATCTGAAAACCTTCTGTGAAAAATTTAAGAAATGATTATTTTGGCTTAAAAGATGACTTCGGTCAACGTTTTAGGTAATCGGACCCGAACCCGTGTTTCGATAGTCCCGAAGGGACCGTTATAAAATATGGGACTATGGCATATGCCCGGAATTGAATTTTAAGGTTCCTAGCCCGAGAAATAAATATTTAAAAAAAATTAATAAGACTGAAATGCAATAATTTTAAAATATTTGAGCTTGTTGGTATCGGGCCCTTATTGGGTTCTGGAATTAGTAAAGGTCCGTTATGATTTTTGAACTTTATCTGTGAAATTTGGTGAAAAACGAAATTGATTTGACAAGATTCAGACCTTAGGTTCAGAAAATAGTAATTTTGGAACAATCTAGAAAATTTCATGCAATTTGGTGCTAAATTCATAGTTGTAGATATTTTGCGATTTGATTGCATGAACAAGTTCGTATGATATCTTAAGACTTGTGTGCATGTTGGTTTGGAGCCCCGAGAGCTCGACTAAATTTTGGATAGGCATGTATTCTTCAGCTGTGTTGGAGACCTCTGGTCACGGAATTGCGAGATCAGGCTTCGCAAATGCTAGCGAAGCAGTCATAGAAATTGTGAGTTTTTTATCGCAATTGCGAAGAAGGCTTGGGCTAGCAGAGTTCGCAAATGCGAACATATCTTCGCAATTGAGAAGGGAGTCTGGGAAGTAGTATGATCGCAAATGCGATCTTCTACTCGAATACGCGACAGTTTCTTCGTATTTGCGATGGTACCAGGACTATGAAGGGATTTGTATTTGCGATTGTCTCATTCGCATTTGCGAAGCTAAGATCGCAATTGCGACATCTGTAGCAAAGTAAAACGGTCTAGGACAAGATTTTTTTCATTCGTTCTCCCTTTTTTCAAAACCTAAACTTAAAGAGACGATTTTCCTAGGGAAAATTCTAACTCAAATCATAGTAAAATGATTCTTAACTTATTTCCGTCAATCTATTTTATCTTTTTACAAAATTTATCCTAAAATATACAGTTTTTCATGAGGAAATTTGGTGTTTTTTTGGTAGAACTTAGGAATTTTGAAATTTGGGGATTTGGACGTCAATTGAGGTCAAATTCCAAAATTAATTGTATATCCGGGCTCATCACGGTCGTGATGGCGCCTAACACAATTGCTAGGCAAGCCCGACCATTTAATACTCTCAACCCGAGCATGAAGCCCAATACCGATTAATTAAATATTTGTAACAGATAACAAGGCCTAATGATTCAACTGCTATATAGAACAATACCGAAAATCATGATAACACCAATAAAACTCCCAACGACCTAGGGTCATGAGTCTAGAGCCTCTAATAACACGGAGTAACAAATCCTCAGTAATACAGATGTTCTAAAATACGGAAATGATAAAAGGTATAGGGGAGGAGTCAGGTCTTGCGGACGTCAGACAGCTACCTCGACAACTCCGGAGAAGCTCAGAAAGCAGCAAATAGCTCGACTATGCTCCCGAGACACCTGAATCTGCACACATGGTGCAGGGAGTAAAGTGAGTACTTCCAACTCAGTGGTAATAGACATATATAATGGCTGACAGTAAGAAATCCCGAAATATAACAATGCAAAGCTATAACCAATAATATTACACATTTAACGGTGGAACAACAACAAGTAATGACAGGTAAAGCATATAGATATCGATGCATGAATGCAATGCAATGCACATGACCGCTGCGGTGCGCAACCCGATCCATTTGGGTACCCGTACTCACTGTGGGGGTTCAGACTTCGGAGGGGCTCCTACAACCCAAGCTCAATATCATCGTAGCATTCACTGCGACATGCAGCCCGATCCACAATCAGTTCAGTTATATGCATGCAAGCCATACAGGCACAGTCAAATTTATCATTTTGAGTTCCAATTATCAAGATTTATAGATTAAGTGTTTAAAACCTTAGAAACTTACTAATCATTTCAAGACAGTGTTTAACTCAGGACTGATATCATGAAAACATGCTAAATGTCACACCTCTTTTTTCATACGTTACACCCCGTGAAGGGTATAATAAAAAGAGTTTTTTCCAATTAAAGGACAATTGAAACGGGATTCTTTTATTAAGAGATTCAGAGTCGCCACTTGGAAGATTTATGGTGTCCAAAGTCACCGGTTTGAATCCCGAATCAAGGAAAGGGTTTGACTCTGTATTGCAGTCGCGAACCAGAAATCCGGGTAAGGAATTATGTTAACCCGAGAGAAGGTGTTAGGCACTCCCGAATTCCGTGGTTTTAGCACGGTCGCTCAACTGTTATATTTTTTATTTTATCTGATTTTATGACATGCTAACTTATGTGCTTTTATTTATAAACCTCTTTTATTATTATTTATTTGAAAAGACTTGCGACGTCGTGAAAGCACGTCTCTGACCACGTCGCCATCAAGGCACCCGTGTTCATTAACACACTTCAACTTCGTCGAGATTTGGATTTGGGTCGCAATCAATGCACACCCGAGTTTAAGAAAGTAATTAAATTGCGCTTTAAGGGTTTTAGCGTGATAATGTTTGGGAAAGGCCGTGGAAATTTGCTAAAACAGCCCCTCCAAATTCTAGCTATTTTTAATAATCAATTATCGAGGGCCCCGCAATTATTCTTGGTTCAGCGAGGCTCATCTCCAAATTTTAAGCCAT
>MU703441.1:4984-19782 GCA_026770625.1 Nicotiana glauca
CTACTGAGACAGAAAAGAATAAAATAGCAAGAGATTAACAGTATCGAATTCTGATGAAAACTAATGAACACAACGAAGTGATAAGACAGATCAATGAAATATAATACTGCAAGACAGAACAGAAACACAGAGTAAATACAGCAATATTACAAGAATACCGACGAGGGTCTCCCAAGATACCGTCCTGTAGCCCTTTTTCCTCAAATGTCCAATGGAATCTCCCGGGATACCGTCCCGTAGTCCAAATCTCATATCCAATCATCAATGTGCAGGGGGATCTCTCGGGATACCGTCCCATAGTCCCAAAATAAAAGTGCAGGGGGATCTCCCGGGATACCGTCCCGTAGTCCCAAAATAAAAGTGCAGGGGGATCTCCCGGGATACCGTCCCGTAGTCCCAAAATAAAAGTGCATGGGGATCTCCCGGGAATCAAACCCGTAGTCCCAAAGTAAAAGTGCAGAGGGATCTCTCGGGAATCAACCCGTAGTCCCAAAATAAACAAACAAGCGGGAACTCCCGGAATCCCGCATCCGTAGTCCCAATATAAATGCGCAACCAACATCAGAGAAATATTCAGAAATTAAAGTACAACAATACAAGGCATCAAGGAATACTGGACTAACATACTCCACGTAACCACAGTTAAGACAATTTAAACAAATAGGCAGCTTGGGTCAATTAAACATGTTCTTCTACGCTAGCACAGGCTATAAAAGCAAGTAAAGTAAGGCAATTATGAAAGAGAATCCAAATCAAGTAATTAAGTAAAAATCTGGGTTTTCAACAATTTGCTCAAGTACGCACTCGTCACCTCACGTACAAGGCATTCAATTATCAATTATCACATCCTAAGGGACGAAGTCCCCCACACAAAGTTAGGCAGGCCACTTACCTCGAACCAGTGCGAAATCAAGTAGGGAGCGATGCCCTTGCCACGAGTATCCAACTTCGAGTGGCCCAAATCTATTCAAACAAATTTCATATTGTAAATAAAAATTCAAGCAATTTATTCTGCAATTAACTCTAAGCTAGTACGCGAAATTATGTAAAATGACCAAAATACCCCTCGGGCCCCACATCTCGGAACCGGGTAAAATTTATATTTCCAGAAACCTCGCACTCTCACGAGTCTAACCATACCAAATTTATAAAATTCCCATATCATTTCGATCTTCAAACCAGTGATTCTAACCAAGAGGGTTTTCTACCTCCTTTCAATAAAATTATCAGATTAAACACCAAAACTTGTAATAGATTCGAGGTATATAACCAAAATTAAGTTAACAAAACTTACCCGTTGTTATCCAATAAACTCTATCCAAAAATCGCCCAAACCAAGCTCCAAATCGTTAAAAATGGGAAATGGGAACGAAGTCCCATTTCCACAATTCAACATTCTGTCCAGGCCATTTTCCGCTTCTGCGGTCCAGGGGCCGCTTCTGCGGTCCCGCTTCTGTGCAAAATGGACCGCTTCTATGGTCCCACTTAAAAATCTCGGGGATCGCTTCTGCGATCAAAATTTCTGCATATGCGGCCTCCCCAGACCGCTTCTGCGGTCATATGTCCGCTTCTGCGGCCCCGCCTACGCTGTCAAAAATTCGCTTCTGCGGAATTCCCCTGATCCCTCTTGGACTGCTTTTGCGGCTAGACAACCGCATCTGCGGAACCGCTTCTGCAGTCCTTTTTCCGCAGATGTGAAAACAACAGAAGCAGAACTCCCAATTTAAGCAAAAATTCAAATCCTCCCCGTTTAACCACCCGAAATCACCCCGAGGCCCCCGGGACCTCAACCAAAGACACAGACATGATCTAATACATTATTAAAACTTGCTCGAATCATAAAAACGCTATCGTTAACATCAAAACCCTCATTTATCATCCAATCAAAGTCTAAATTTTCTTAAAACTTCCGAATCTCGCATCCAACCAAAAACCCGACCAAACGACGTCCTAAGGACCTGAAAATTTGCAAACATATCCAAAATCACTTAAGGAAGCTACTGCAACTCTCGGAATTCCATTCCGTCCCTCGGATCAAAATCTCACTATCGGACCGGAAACTTCAAAAATTCAAACTTCGGCATTTCAAGCCTAAAAGAGCTACGGACCTCCAAATAACATTCTGAACACGCTCCCAACCCCGAAATCACCTAACGGAGCTAACGAAACCATCAGATTTCCATTCCGAGGTCGTCTTCGTAGTGTTCCGAAAACGGACCATTTTTCAACTTTTAAGCTCTCATTTAGGAACTAAGTATCCCAAAACACTCCGAATCCTAGAACCGAACATCCCGGCAAACCAAAATAGCAGAAATGAACTTAGGGAAAGCAGATAATGGGGGATCGGGGCGTAAATTCCAAAAACGACTGACCGGGTCGTTACAATTATGCCCTCACAGGTATAGTGTAGGTAAAAAGGAGGTGTGACAACTAGCATCAGTTTGGAATATCTTCTTACCGTCTGAAGGGATGTAGAGAGACCTGACTTTTTCAGAAATCTTCTTTATTTTCTTGACCGCTTCATCTTGTTCCTTTCCCCATGGCGGAGCATTTTTCTTGAGCATCTCTGTAAGTGGAGAAATGTAAGTAAAGATATTTGGGATGAAATCTCTCATAACTTATTATGCCTAAGAATTGTTGGATCTGCTTTGTTGTGAAGTTGGTATCAGGAAAATTTGAGTAATTCTTGACATATACGTTGTCCTGGACTGTATTCACCTTGGACAAAATGCATTCCAAGAAAATCAATCTCCTTTTGAGCAAGAACCATCTTCTTTGCTGAGAGCATGATTCCGGCTGTGTTACCAATACCTCAAATTCATGAAGCAAGTTGATGTGTTCTTCCAATGTATCACTAAATAACAGGATGTCATCAATGTAAACTAAAGAGGTATGAAGGATGGGTTGGAATATTTTTATCATGGCTTTTTGAAATAAGGAAGGTGCAGTTTTCAACCCGGAGGGCATGACTTTCCATTGGAAGTGATGATCGGGGATGCAAAATCCCATTTTGGGTCTTTCTTCAAGCTGGATTCCCAATTTCCAAAATCCTAACTTTAAATCAAACTTGGAAAAATATTTGGCCTTGGCTAAGTGGGAGAAAAGGGTGAGTTTATTTGGGATAGGGAACTTATCATCTTGGAGGAAATGGTTAAGTAACTGGTAGTTGATGACTAACCTGAGTTTTCCTCTTGTCTGTTCAGCTCTTTTGTTGACATAAAATGCTTCGCATGCCCATTGTGAAACTGATGGCTCTATCAGATCAAATTCCAAAAGTTCTTCACATTCTTTCTTTGCAAGCTGAAGATGATCTGGATTTATCCCTGAATGATTGGCTTTTGTTGGATTGATATTTTTATTTTTATTTTTAAAGGGAGCTAGATAAAAAATTCTTCATTTTTCCATAACGGACATTTCCCTTTCTTCATGAAATCCTTATGGGAATCGGCACATGATTGTTCAATGAGATTTTGCTCAATCTTTTTTATTTGTTCGTCATTGGTGATTTGGAATAGCCTTGGATTCTCAGAATAAGGCCTGAACTGCTTTTTAAAAGCTATCTCGTTTGCCATGATCTGGAGCTGATCTCTAAGCTGTTTTAAATGACGAATCCAATAACAAGATCCTTTCCTGGTACATCAGATCCTAGCAGCTTGGTTTTATACTTCAATCCCGGAAACAACTCAATTGTGATCTGGTTCTTTGTAAGGATAGTTGTGTCAAGATTGCATTTGATGCAGTATTGAAATCCTTAAAATGCGGTACCCATTGATCTTTAGGGAGAACAACAGGATTTATAAGTGAGGAAGCAGCTCCGGTGTCGATGAAAGCAATAACTTGAGCTAGTTTATCCCACTTGGATGAATAGACTTTGAGTTCTACTTGAGGAACGACTGCGAGAGCATTGATCTCCTCTCGGGCTTCGATCATTGGTTCTGAAATTTGATAATGATCATTGCCTTTATCTTTATAGATATCAAGAGAGAATAAAGTTTCTTCATTAGGTTCATCATCCATAGAGAATATGGATTCAAGGTCCTTCTCCTTTCCGAGATTTATGCCATTGTAATCTTCAATCTCTTCAATGAGTTTGACGTATCTTCTTGAATGTGGACAATTTTTAGCAAAATGTCCAATCTTATGACAAATAAAACATCTATTTTTCTTGTGAAAATTCCCTGGCCTTCTCCGTCTAAAATATTTTGTGCATCTGTTGGACCTTGATTTCCCATCTGGAATTCTTAGCCATTTGAACCTCCTGAATTCTCTCTGTCGCCTAGATGTATGGAAGGAACATCATGATCCGGTAATTAGATCAGATATGCGAAATGCTTTGTCAAGCGCTGGATTGTGTTGGATAATTTGTTTTAGGGCAGAGCGATTTGTACAAATGTCATCTAATGCGACAAAAATAGCTTGCCTGATGTAACCAATTTGTTGGATGGTTATGGACTGAAACTTTTATTCAATGATGGTCATGGTTTGACTTGCCAGCAACTTTGGAAGGGAAGATATAAAGGCTTGCTTTAGATTGATGTCACCACCGATCTCGAAGTATATCTTTGCCATTTTTTGAAAGTGCTTGTCAATTTCATTTCTGTCGAATGACACACACTTCATCTCGAAGAGTTGTCTTCGCATTTTCTCTTGTTTTTGGCCAGTATCTCCGTAGAAAACTTCATGTAGGATTTTGATGTTGAAGGCAAAATTTTGGGAAGTAAGAAAAATATTTTTGTCTTGAATTCCAAGTGCATTCCACCAGTCTCAAAGGATTCCTGAGAACCGTGAAGTGAGTTCTGAAAGGATGATATACTTTTCTCATTCCACCAAATTTTTGGTCACCATCCAAGTATAGAAGTCTTGGATCCGCTGAGGCCATTTTGAAACCTTGACATCATCTAAGGTGAAAGTGTGGAAACAAGTTCCAACTGGTTTGCACACCATGGGCTCATATCTTCTTTCTGGGATTGGTTCATCCGTCATGCCTTCTTGTTCCTCATCTACTTCAGATATTTCTGGGTCTCTTGGCTGGTTTACAAATATTGGGGGATCGTCTTCTTCGGAAGAGTTCGTTGTGGTTTCATTGCTTGATTGAGAGCTATCTTCTATTGTTTCATCTTCTAATGAGTTTAGAGATTTCGATCATGGAGTATCTTATTCAGATATGTATCTTGGCTGAGAGACGTAGAGGTCCGGAGCCTTCTGGTCAGAAATTATCAGATTTTCGGGGTTCGATCTTTTTGAACTTTCTTCTTGGTCTAGCCTTTTCTTGGTTTGTTTCTGTGCTGCAAGGGCATCTTTACTCTCCCAAAACATTTTTGTGATATCAAAATCATGTTCTTCTTTTGCTGGTTGTGTGAAAGAGATTGGATTTTGTGAGGTAGAGGGAAAGGTATAAAAGGTGTAGTCCAATTTAGGCGGAGAATATGCTTGTGGAGACATAGGGAAGAAGGTAGGTTTTGAAGGGAAAACTGGGGTTCTTTGTGGCTCAAAGTGATCGTTCTCAAAAGTTGAATTTGTTCTTTGATGGGAATCATCTCCTTTTGTTGTTGTTGGAAAAATTGGAAAAGTGATGTTCTTGGCGGACAAATCTCATATTTTAAATTTGTCAACCTTAGTTCCAAGGCTTTGATTAGTCCTACATGCCGAGACGATGTCTGCTCCACCTTTTCTCAATTGTTTCCACTTTGCTCATTAACTTGTTTTGTGCATGGGCCACATGTTTTGATGGTGTTGCCAATATTGTTGAGCACTTTGTTCTGGCAGATGGAATTTTCTAATTTCCAGTTCATTGTTTCTTCAATGTCACTCGTTGGGGGTTTTTCTCCAGATGGTAGTACTATGTTTTTCTTGGGGATTTTTGGAGCATGGCTGATACCCTCTTTTTCAAAAGGTTGAAGTGGAGGAAAATCTTAGGAGTGGCTGGAACTTGAAGGGCTCAACATGAATATTTGTGGACATGCGGACCTTTGAGTTGATGGATTTTTAGGTTCAGGTGGCTTTTTGGATTCTGGGGTATGAGGTGATGTTGGTTTGGATTTGGGCATGGTTTCACTATCCTCCTAGCTAGGGGTGAATTTTTCTGGTAGCTTTGGCCATTCTTGGGGTTTGTAACTGACAAGAAATTCATATTTACCTGGACGGCTTAATGAGCCAATTGAAGGATATTTACTTTCATATTTGGCTCGAAATTGTCGTTCAGTAGTTTTTCCCTTTTTCTTGGATTTTGGTTTGCGCTGGTGATGTTCATCATATTCTCCAATTGGATCTTCTAAACAGTCTTGGTAGGTGTATCCGAGTTCCCATGAGCAGTGTCCAGTGAAGGGGAATTTGAACCACCACATTCTTTTCCCTTCTTTGTCAACATGTTGACACCAGTCATATTCTTCTATGATGCTTTGTATATTCCAGAAAAACTTTCCATCAGGTTCTAGGTATGTATCTGTTATATCTTTGGGTTGAATCATTTGGCAAGAAAAGATGGTTTTATTGGATTTTTTGAGATGGGGATGTTCAAATCTTATGCAAACGGTTTTTTCACTTCTTTTGGTAAAAGTTGGTTCACCAGATTGCATAGATTCCTCCGATTCTCTTAGCTTCTCATAATTTGTGATCCAAGAATCAGGAAGGATTTTGACAAGTTCATCTCTAGAAATCTATCTGGGTATTTGGGTGCACATGGTGTTTCCTTTGGTAGCATCAATATTTAAGATTAAGGCATTTTCTCCTCCGGGTAGGAAAAGATCCATAGCATGATTTTGGACTCGCCATGCCATTTGGTGGGGAAGGGTAACTTGGATAGAGTCTTTGGCTTGTGGGGCTCCCTAGATTTGGACTTGGATTTTTAGGGCTTCAGTTAGGTACGCGTCATAAAGGGACATGTTAAAATTTGTAAAGATATTTATAAAGACAGTTCCGGCATTTAGGGTAACTTCGGCAGTACCCAAATTTGCATGCTGGTACTCTAAATATCTTGTATCTAGAAGAGATAGTCGAGCTACAAAAGGTTGACCGTTTCTTTCGTGATATGTTAAAGCGATTCGAATAGCACCAAAATGAATATGGGTAAAACCATGATCTCTCAATTGTCTGGGAAAATCATCTGGTATTTGAAGGGTGATAAATTGTTCCTCTCGAGTGGCAAGAATAGGATGCTGGTCAAGTTTTGAGGCAACAACATATTCTTTAACTCCTTTTGGTATGTGTTGGACTAAGGAACGAATTTGGGTCCAGGGTGCAAAAGATTTTGTGGTAAAGGCTGAGTAAGGGTTTGTGAGAGGTAGTTCAGTGGAAGATAGTTTCTGTTCGTCGGGTAGGATATCTACTTCATAGAGGTAATTATATTTTTGGACAAGGTTTTATATAGAATAAGGGACATATTCATTTTTGCCAGGGAAGAGGATGATGAAAATGACTCAGACATATTTAATAAAATGTTCTTCCCTCTAAAGAGATGGGCTGGCTCTGATACCATAGTACAAAGGAACAGAGCAAGAGACTCCAAGAAAGCAAACTAAACCATAGATACGAAAGTTTCCCTATAAAGGGGCTGGCTTCAACAACCCATAAGGGACGACTTGCCAAGCTACATAAACATTTAATTTATTTATAATCGCAAAAGTATTTTCTCAATAATTTGCCATAAATTAATTTTTAATTTTCCTATTAAGGCTTTATCCCAGCCCGTCACGGAGGTCACTTTGTACGATGCTGAGGACACCACGAATGTTTATATTCAGGAGCTTGACGAGACCAAGGTAATAAAATATTTTTGACTTAACACGTACATTACTAATATACATTTTCATATATACTAATCTTACTTATTGTTTTGTAGGTTGCTGATGGACTGACGATCCCTTCTACCGACCTTGCCAGCCCAACTGACGATAATGTTGTAGCACATCCTCATATAAAGAGGCGACGTAATGAGGATGATCCTGATAATATATCCGGGCGGGAGGGGATACGCCTCAGTCCAGCGGCTGTATTGAAGCACAAAGGTTGTGGGACTCATTGATTTTTTTTTTTGTATTTTATGTACGCTATGTAAATATTATTTTATGTAAATAATAACAACAATTTTTTATGCTTACATAATATGTGCATTATATTTTTATTACACCGTTTCTTCTTTATTTAAACACTACAACACAAAGACAAATATATAAACTTAACATAACTTAAATTCAGTACAACTAATGAAAACACATGACGCGGGAAACATAAAGATACACTACTACGATCAACTCGTACATGTTATTATTTAGTAACCACCGCCTAGTATTCTCTACTCCAACCACTTAAATTTTTCTTCGAGCTTATTTGTTTCTTCTTCCACCTCTTTGAGTTTCTCCTTCAACCCTGCAACTTCTCAATTGGACTGTCACTCTTTTTCCCACTGTTTCAAGGTCAAATAATGAAGATGCTCCAACTTTTCATTGTAGTATTCCTGCTGACAGGGTTCATAAATCCATACCTCAAAATTGCAAACAGGTTCGCCGGCAACCCTATAAAACTTATTCATACACGCCCAATAGCGGCGTCCAGCTTCACCGTCATCCCAACAGTGTTGCATCATGCACTTTTGCCGCAATCGCACCTTGGTACATAAAGGGATTCAGACATTTGTTAAAGCATAAAAAAGCTTGCTTTTATGGAAATATTTGCTATTGGTTATTGTTAAGCGCAAAAAATAACTAGAATGCGCCTGTTATTTGTAGGCAAGGCAACACAGAAAACGTATTACTTAACCGCGCTATACATATTGACTTTTTCTAAAACAAAACTGTATTTTCGCAGTCAGTCAACTTTTCAGACCGACAAGACAACACACAAAACGTATTATTCACCGCGCTATATATATTCACACAAAATATTATTTAACCGTTATATCCTATTTGTACTAATCCATTTTTTACTTGGTACTAGGATGTGTTTGTTCTGATTTATCCTTTTATTATCTTTTATTTTCATGTATGTTTCTCTAGTTATGGTTGTTGTGATTTTTTCTCTTCAAGTATTATGTTATGAAATTTCAATCTTCATATTGGTCTTCTTTACTAACATCAATAAGTTGAATGTTGGAACTATCATACCATCATCCCAATTCAAAAGGTTATGTTAGATAATCAGATGTAACAAGGCGGTGGAACATAATTTTATTTGATACATCTGCAACATAAACAAGTATAGACATTTCTTACAAAAAACATTACGAAAAAAACACTAGGTGTATCATTGATAATTGGGTACAGTAGACGAACTTGCACCAGGAGCTAGATTACCACCGCCACCCAAACTAGCTGAAGGACATTTACGACGGTCGTGTCCTGTTTGTAAGCATATGCCATATTTACGCGCATAAATGGTATCATCAATATCCATTTCGTTCTGTATATGTGTTCTCTTTTGCACTTGCAGCTTGAGAAAATTGTCCTTGTTACACATTATTTTAAATGGTTTCACCGGCCAATAATGCTCATTACGCAATGGCTGGAACTGTCCACTATATGTGTTTACTTATGCAGTAACACTGTATTACTTATCAACATAGTTGGTTGCTCCTAAACCTATTTGTTGAAAGCACTTCATGGCATGTGTGCACGACATATGGTAGATGGTCCATTTCCCACATGAACATAACCTACTGGCTTCATTCACGATGTATAGATTAATCCCCCGGTGTCCGTAGATAGTGGTGCAAACTTCAAAAACTCCCCGATCGTGATCATACTATAAATATGAATGCCAATGTTCTCTCCTCCTGTATTTCTTAAATCTTCTCATCGATATTGGCATAAATTCAACATCCTTGTCCATCAATTCCGATGAAGCTCTATGCCTTTCAACAAACCTCTCTGCCATCTGTTTGAATGTCATCGGGACCATGGTAGTGACAGGAAATGCACGTGCAGACTTCAATAAGCAGTTGAATGACTCCAACACATTTGTAGTCAGGGATCCGCATCGTCTGCCACGATCAGCATACAATGTCCACTTGTGAAGCTCATGTCCCATAAGCCAATTATAGGCTCTTTCGTTTAACTGCCGGATCGCTTTCATGCACCTCCTGAATTTGCACTGCTGGTGCTCAGTTGCAGCCATTGACATTAAATCATGCAATTCGTTGGTGGGATTTCCGGAAATTGGCCTTCAGGTGCCTCACATAGTAACGACAGTATGCATAGGGTTCTTGCCATTCAGGAAAATGCTCTAAAGAACTTAATATACCACCATGACGATCAGATATTAGACAAATACATCAATGTTATTTGACAATGTGTTGCTTTAAGTGGTTCAAAAATAGCATACACGTCTCTTGGATTTCATTGGCACGGATGGAAAAGGCTAGTGGAAATATTTGTCCATTGGCATCTACTGCAACGGCAATCAACAGCTTAATATCATATTTTCCATAGACATGAGTATCGTTTATGGAAATTATCGGACGACAATGCACAAAACCATCAATTGTTGGTTTAAATGCCCAGAACAGGTATATGAATATATATTCCGATACTCCCGGACTCCACTAATGCCTCCATTCAACAACAGTCCCAGGGTTAAAGTATTACAGTGCGGCAATGTACCTGGGTAGAGATGAAAATGACTTTCTCAGTCACTATAAATAATTTTAAATGCACGTTTGCGCCTAAGATATGACTTTCTTTTGATTATAGTTCACCCATATTCCTAGTGGATAGATGTAATACACTCTTTGATTTTGTACCTAATGGACACTTCCAAGTGTGGAATCAGAACAAGAGAAATCAAGTCTACATCCAAGTTGAAGTGATTCTCATTGAATGTGTCCATTTCACATATGTGGATGCTAATATATTTACCCACTTTCCACAACCCTGTTTCCTTCTTGCTAGCACGCAACATCCAGCTACAACCCATAAAGTATATACGACATACATCCTTGTATACCTCCAGAGTTGACTCCCTTACCGCCATCTCACGGAACTCTCTTACGCAGTAGATTTTTACACCTCTGATTAGGCGAGCTTTATCGGGAAAATACATGACCTTTGCCACCACCATTGGACCAGACACATCCCATATTGCTGACCGAAATTCATCAAGATTCCTTGTGAGGGCATCCACATCAGTCATACTTGGAAAATTATCAACGTAGGGAATATTTCACTCATAAAATAGCACGTGGGACTCGTACACTCTTGATCTAACGGGAGGTGGATGAGCATGCTCCCTCGTCAGCTCAGGTTCGACATTCACTCCCTCCTCATCATCACCCTAGTCAGGGAAGGGTGTGTCATCTCCAGACTCATCGGCGTTATTTTCATAATCACTATTATCTTCCTGACTCTGTGCATCTGCCAAATCACGAGTAAATACGTCGTCTACGGAAAACTGTGTGAGGTCAGGATCATCAAGTTACTCGTTTTCACTGCACAAAAAGAACAAAATGATAAGCTACTCAAATTGATAATATTTTACATGTAGCTATATCATTTCACTTACAAGTCGTACTGTGTTGACATTCCACGATGGATATTTTTCTGTTAGTGATGACTCTCGGATTGACCACCGTGATCCAACACGCTAGAACTATGCATATTCCAACTGGGCATTGGGTCATAACTTGTAAAATTTATATCCGGATGGTACCCCCTATGGAAAATATGAGTATTAATACAAATTCAATTCAACAAAAAATAAATATCGTAACAGAAAAAAAAATTGAAATTTACCAGTCGTCTTGTGGATTATGTAAGGTAGGAGAGAAATTATTTCCTCGCTCCTCGTTCACCTGCGGAGATAAGTTAAGATCCGGCCAAACTCTTTCAGGCAAAACCTGTTGGGCTAAAATTACTCTAGAATAACCACCCGATGACCGGGGGTTACCCCTACTTTGCGCAACCTCATTATTGCGAACGTCTTCAGCCTTGACGTACATTTTCAACAATTTTGGCACAATAAATTCCCTGTATCTATCTAAAATTCGCAAAAAATCTCTAAGAGTTTCATCATCTTCGCTGTTAAAGTCAGAATAACAACCAAACCCCTGCGGAGTCATAGAATACGGATATCTACCGATTAGTTTAAGGTTCACCGAACGTTTCCTCACACTCATTTCTTTACGTAAAAATAATACCCATTTATCGTACTCCATTGTAAGCAACATTGTGGAGATAAACTATACCTCACAGGTTATTCTCCACTACAACCTCATCCCCCTAATATAATGAAACCTTTATTTTTGGCTCTTCAGACATTATAAAAAATGCTTGATAACAACAAGAAAACTTGGAACGGAAGTTAGAATATTTTTTTGAATGGATTTTCATGAAATCATAACGCCTTTAAATAAGGGAATGCCTAGCTCGAGGGGCTGAATTTTTTTATGTTTAGCACGGTATTACACTGCGCTATACCCATTTGAATTACTATTATGTCAGTTAACCGCAGGAGACTTATTGGTGGGCCCACAAATAGGTATAGTGCGGTATTACACCGTGCTATATATTTTAATTACTGTTATATCAGTTAACCGCATGAGACTAATTGGTGGGCCCACAAACAGGTATATCGTGGTATTACACCGCACTATATATAATGCGGTATTACACCGCGCTATACTTTAATGACAGAAACACCGTTACAATATAGCGCAGTGTAATACCGCGTTATATATAGAAATTTAACTTTTTTTAGTAGTAGAAACGTATTTTGAGTCCAAAACCACAACATTTAGGTTTCGGGCTCTTAAGTTTACTACCCCTTTCCGAATTATTCAGTCTGATGCATGTGTAACTATAATCGAGTTCTTGGGGATTGTTATTTTGAGACTAAAGACCGAGTGTAATAAGTATTCCTGTTAGATTTGATGTATCTTGCATTTTTCTACATTTTTGAAATGACCTTAACGCTTAGTGTGGTCAGATCAATATCCTGATTGAAGTGTGCAGACGATTAATAATGCTTAATTTATTTACTGGTATTAGTTCCTACATGAAAAGCCATCTTCTTTTTTCGCTCCAGGAGTAACTTTTAAGTTTCCTGTGCAACTCTGTAGGGTTATTCTACAGAAACTACATCTCCTTAATTGGCAGCCATGAAAAAAGTCCCACCAAAGAAACCTCATTTTTTCAAACCTATTCTGCCTGGTTTCAAGAATGGCCTTGTGAGTTAATAGACTTTTAAACTTTTCATCTTTTTCTATATATATATCATGTATGGTATAAAGGTGAAGGAGGGGGAATGTGAGTTTAAAGACTTTTTAATAGTATATTGTCCCGTCCTAAAAAAAATATAGTAGTAGTAAGTAACAATCATTTTGGGACAAGGAGGCTACTTAAAACTTTACATATTTAATTTGTTGCATGTATTGCAGAAAATTCCTATAGGTTTCTTGAAGTATCTCAAGGGATATAAGATTAATGAACATGCAATACTGAAAAGGGGTGGTAGGAAGTGGCCGGTGAGGGTGAACGGTCGTCGATTCGAAGCTGGTTGGGCAGAATTTGCAGAGGAGCATGATTTGCAGTTGGGAGATATGTCGGTGTTTAGACATGAAGGTAATATGGAGTTTGATATTTCCATATTTGGTTCAAGTCACTGTGAGAAAGAATATGCGGTGTATATGTTATGTAGGCTATAATTACGTATTTTAGTCGATTATTACGCTCTAATTTAATGCACTTTAGTTGAGGTTGTGCTTTAATCGCTAGTGTTTTGCACTAATTATGTGTTTTATGCCTTGTAGATGTGATTTCGAGCGATATAGATATTATGGAATGAATTTAAGTGATTTCAAGCTTTGAATTCTGAGTAAAAGCTCAAGGAATTAAGCCGGGATCGTGTTCGTAGAGTCAGATTTGATAATTAAGTACGAACGAAGACTCGAGGAGGTATATTGCGCACTGTCTAGTAAAATAGATATAACTTTTTACTCAGACCTCTATTTGGGCTCCATAATATATGGTTGGAAAGCTAACTCAAAGGGCTACAACTTTTACGTTTTACATATTTTTAAATTCGAAGCGGCACAGGGTAAAACATGCAGTAAAAAGTGCACCACGGTTTGAGGCAGTGCCCTCCGCGGTTGGCCGCGGTCCACCGCGGCCGTGGCAGTCCAGGCGTGAAATATTATCCTTTTTCGCGTAGGAGAAGGTATAATTATTTGGGCCCAATCCTAATTGGTATATATATATGGAAAAACGGTATTTTTGGAAGAGAGACATATTTTTGACACATATTTGACCTAAGGAGGCAAGAACACATTGAGAGCAAGGCTGGGAATTCTTCAACAAGTTTTTCCTTCCTCTTCTTATTTTTCGTTGTTGGTTATGACTTTTAGTATTGTAGTTTTATATACTCTTATGAATAGCTAATTTGTTATCTAAGATTTTGGTGAAACCCGTTGGGGATGAATTGGTTGTTATAGTAATATAGTTTTGAGTTTGTTGTTTATCTCTATTTGTTCAACTACATTTTGATTGTGGTTAATTGAAAGGATCCTCAATTAGCCGTTCCTATTTATTATGTATCTGCTTGAGAGAGAGTGCATATTTAGGTAGTCGTTTGAACAACATCACTCCCGGAGTATAGACGAGAGTCATAACCGAGGGTTTAGAGGTTGGATTAGAGATAACGATACCTCGAGTGCAATCTAAGTAAACTGTAATGTGAATCTAGCTAGCGTAGTTTGAGAGAGTGCATCTAGTAAATTATCATAATCGCTTGAGAGAGATTTATGGTAGCTGGAGATTTCATGATTGATAGAGGCAACTAAGTCACAGCTATAAGAAATATACAACCAAGGAAAT